>CADDXX010000212.1:1267992-1304125 GCA_902810485.1 Alauda arvensis
CTCGCCGCGGTACCCTCGGGCCAGCAGCGGGCGCAGCAGCCCCAGGCAGCGGCCCGGGAGCCGCGGGATGCCCAGCAGCATGGCCGGGCCGGGCCGGGCCGGGCCGTGCGGAGCGGGCCGAGCCGAGCAAGCCGAGGCGAGGCGGCTGTCCCAGGCCGCCGCCGCCGCCACTCCCCCCGGCGCAGCCAATGGGCACAGCGGGGCCGGGCCGGGCTGCGGAGTCCTTGCCCGGTTCCCCGGACACGGTAACGCTGTAGAACGTCCTTAAGAAGAACTGTGTTGGGACCCCTTACTTTTCATGCTTGTACAGCTTAGGAAAACCCTTGCYCTTCTTAGAAACTTGTCATACAGTAATAGGGACAGATCTTTTTAAAACCCAAACTATCTTCGGTCGAGCTTCTCCCCTGCTATTCTTCCGCATTCCAATTTTACTTTGTTTAAGTCAAGGCCCTTGTCTTCAGAGAAAGGTAACACCGCGCAGTCTGATACAAACTAAATTAAGCTCTATTCTAAAACAAAAACCAGAGAAGAACGACAACGCCCCTGTTAACGCACACTCAACCTGTTATCAGGAGGTCTGTGTGCACCCCAGCGGTGCAACCCCAACTTCAGCCTTTCCTCTACTTCACACTTGTTAGTGTCCTGTACTTACAAGTATTTAAAAACTGCAACTSATACTTTTAAGAAATGGAAACACAGATAAAAGAAAATAATTTATTCACATAATTTACATACAGAATAGAACTACTTCCTTTGACACAGAAAGCTTATATGTGATGATAGAGGGTGTCAGACAACTCTAAGCAAAGCAGTTTTATGCCACATCTTTGTAAAAATGTTACCCATACRTATTGAGATTTCAACAATATTTTCTTACCTCCTTCATCATTATAAAACTTCCATACACAAAACAGAATACAAAATTGTTTTATTTCTATTCAAACTGAATTTGTTCTTWAAAAAAAAATCCTCCAACAAAGTGCATGTAATTTGCTTCAAGGAAAGAGAAAGCATAGCTCCAACTAACAATGCAGATAAGGCACCATAAATCTTAGTAATGAAGTAGTTGATTTTTTGTCCCCCTTGTAACATGAATGCAAGCTAAAATGTATGCAAATAAATGCAGAATTATTATCCCCTCAGAACTCACTCAGAATGTACTCAGAACTCACTCAGAATGTACTCACAGCAATTATTTCATAGCCACTCCCCAAGAATCTATTTTTAGGCTCTATGAGTGCAAGTGATAAAAACATGCCACACATACCAGGAAGTAAACACTTGCATACTTAATATCTACAAGATATACAATACATAARAGTTACATGTATACATTAATCTCTTCCATAATGTTTACAGTAAAACAATATTTAGATAAACATTTCAAGTTAAACGGATTAGGCAAAGCACACGATACCATCTGAACAGAAACTGCTTGTTGGTGTTTTAGAGGGTTTTTTAGAGGGTAAGGTGGGTTGATCAGATGCTTTCAAGTTACTCTACACTGGGACCACTAGTCCCTTTTCCATCACCTCAAGGAATACTGCTGCTAGTGACATTTCATTGGCAGAGACCAGCTAACATACCAATTTGCAGTAAGAGTAGCTTTTTTACTGTATTTCTCTGCTCTGACAAAATTGTAGGGTTCCTTCAGAAGCCTTGCCAATAACTTCTAAAAAGAAAACCATTCTCAAACTTCATCAACTATTTCAAAATTACCTGTTTATATTATTTACCTGCCAGTAAAGGATTAGCCAGTCCAAACCTGATGATACGTTTTTTGAGAGCATTAAGAATACCATTTAAACATCAGTTTCACCTTCATAATAAATAATTTTGCAAAAGTACCTGCAAGTTATTAAGTAATGGGAAAAATTTTAAGACTACTCAACCTGTGCAAAGCGGGAGTTTCAGACTAAATATTAAATCTTTCAGTGACCACCTGACTTTGAGAGTGCATAAATTACCTAATTACCTCATCAAGCCAAATTTCTTGATGAGGTAAGTAAAAACTTAGGCTGAAATCTAAAGCTACACCAGAATTTCATAGCAAGTTACAGTACAAGCAGACATGCAGACATGAGAAAACCCTTTTAAATCAACTGCTTCAAAGCAGCAAATGCTCAAAAGTGACACTGTATAATCATGGTTTAAATCCAATCTCTTTGTGCTGCTTTGCACGAGGGAAACAGGAAGTCAGCAAATAAAGAAACATCTGCATGAAAAAACAAGGAAAAAAAATTTATCTATAGCTTTGCTTTTCCATTTAGAAGAAAATTAGCATTTATACTMGGAAACATCAATCTCTTCCTTCAAGTGATAAAAAAGGTTGCATTAACCTTGTGTTATCATCTTTTAGTAAATAGTGTTTTTAAGTTTTCAACACATTTTTAAGGAACCAATCCTATTGGGCTTTTCAGGTTAGAATCTTTTAAATTATGTGGTTAGAAAGCTATTACAAAAATATGTAATTTGGAGTTTCTAATAAAAATACCTGCAATGCTTGACATATGTACGTATGTATTTACTACACCACTTCCAGTATTTGCATTCTGATCTTCAGAYATTACATTATATCCCAAAGGTTCATTCCTCCTTCTAATGTAGCATACTTCACAAAAAGAAGTAAAGAACTTGAACAGTCAGTACCAAAAGTCTTTAGCATTAAAATGAAAGGATACTCATTRCAAGATGAAACATTATTTCACTGCACTTTTCTGTAGCATAGTCATGCACTCACTATCAATGTCTAAAYAAGTGAAACCATAAGCCAGCAGTCGGTAGTCTGGTCCAGTGACATCACAGTAGTGGTTTAGACTATGTCAGCATTTTGAAAGTGCCTGGGGTTGCTCTAGAAATAATCCATTTCATCTTCATGGCAGTAATTAACAAGAGTACTGTTATTACTGTAAGTGTGGCACAATGAGTATCAGAAAGAGTTGGAACTTTGAAAATACTCTTTTCTTGTTGAAATATATTCTGATCCTGGGTTTTTATAAAACCCATTTGCTATTCTGAATCATCCACTTCCATAAAGATGTCTGAGAAAAAGTACTCAGAGATCTTGGTGGGCTCTCCTTCCTTCTCTTGATCTTTAGCACAGAGAGACGGCTTCTCAGATGAGTCATTACTTGGAACCTGATAAAACAAGAAAAGGTTTCTCTTAACAGTCTTCATCAGTGTGTAAATATACTTACACATATATGCATGTGAGCTTTTTGTAGGGRTATTTTATTTATGTAGGAAGTTTTGATCAAAGGAAAAAAATTCAGAGTTTAGTGAAAATGAGAAATAAATAGATATTCATGCAGAGAAAAATCAACTTAGTTCCCTTACAGGTTTCCTGCACATGCACAAGTCAGAATTTGTCAACTGGAGCAGATACTGCTCTCAAAACATAAATGCTACACACCCATCCACTCTCCTGAAACAACTAATTCTCTGTTCTTCATACCTCARAAATGCATGGGTGTTCAAAAGTAAACTCATACCATAACTGCAGCATCAGCAGCTACATGCTCATGTTCCACAGATGATGAAGTAGAGGGAAAGGAACAAGATTCCCTATCATCCTTAGYGGATGGAGTGGGTTTCTTTAGACTTCTTTTTGGAGTCACAATTCGAGGCTTTTGGATTTTCCCTCCTTTCCCTCTGGTGTCTTCTGCYGATTCAGAATTATTTTTTTTGCAAATTAAAGATAAAAATCCCAATGGTTTTCGTCCACCCCTGTTCAAAACAAATATAGTCAGCATGTCATAGGATTGCTTCATAAAAGAAAGATGTTAAATAGCATTGCAGGAGTCCAGCCCACTACATGGGAAACAAACACACACCTACAGGACACATGAAAATTCTAAGGGGAAAAACAAAACGTCATTYTGAGAAAGGCTTTTGTATTACTGAATATTCTGGTACAAGAGGTTTTTYTGAACAGTCACAGAGATTCTTGACAATTTTTAACCCTGAGAACAGGAACCTATTATTTGCTGCTAATTCACAGCCCGTAACAAGCTACCAGACTTAGAGAGAGTGATTCCAGGAAGGCTGGAGACACTCCTGAAGAGCACACTGAAAATTCTGAGCATCCTTCATGTAATCAGTGGAAAACCTGATCCCCAAGGATGGGGCTACAGCAGACTACCTGCTGCAGGGTTTTAGCCTACCTACAGCAGCAACCCAGACTAGTGAGCGTAAGGAAGTCATGACACTGAGGGAGGTATACAAAGCATTAACTTTTCATATTGTTAAGTGTACAAATCTGARAGTAAACTTTAAGACAAGGATTCCCATGTTAATGCATCACTATCCAATTGCTGTGGATGATCCACGTATAAACAGCCAGTRTTGGTACTCACACAAGCATAATGAAAAAGTAAATGATGGATTACAAGAGGTCAGTGATCATTACAATCAAAACAATTCAGCACAGGAGCAACAGAGAGCAGGAACTTAAAACATTTAAACAAATGTTTTTTGTACACAAAGGTTTATTTAAAAAATCAAGTCAACAGACAGCTAAGAGGAATATCCTCTGAGCTGCCAAGATTGAAACTCCTTTGGGGAAATGATTTAACATTAGTCCCAAAAATTCAGTGTGCTCAGTACTGTACTAGTAACAAATCTTACTGGCAGGACAAACACCTAAACAAGTGGATGGGTATATATCTCACAACATGAGGCTTACCTATGGAAAACAACAAATTATCCTAAGTTCCTATYACAGCCAATCGATGTCTGCCTAGCAAGAGGCATGTATTATGTCTAAACAGACACATGATACGTCAGTAGTGCCCTCCAGTTGATCTACTCATTTAATGAGTAAAATAATGCAAATKTCAAAGCAGACAGTTTGATCCTTTCTGATGTGTAGGTAAGTATAGATCCTATAATTATTAGCAATGCAGGTCACAATGGTAGTGAAAAGATGTCAACATAGAAACATGATCTTYTTCTACAGAACAAGCTGGCAAAACATTATTGCAATTATTTGATACCTGAGTAATGGAGCTTTTGAAGATGATGCTTGGTTTCCAGTATGTTCCAACTGTGCAGATTCATGCACATTCTCCTGCTTTTCTTGTCCACTTATTTCTGCTTTTCTGTTAGTGGTTAATCTAGACATAACCTCTTCTTCCTTTTTGGATGCTGGATTCTCAAGTGCTTTCCCTAAGCTCTCCAAAGTCTCAAGCTGGCTTCTCTCAGCCAGTTGTGAGATAGACACCATTTCAGAAGTAAGTACTTCTTCCTTTGCTGAAGACTCTGTTTTTTGTAAAGGATTCCCTGTAAAAGGATTTGAGAATCAAAGATAACACAAGAGCCCAAAAAATGTGTTTTATTAAAAGGCTTGCATCATTACAACAGAAGGGCTGATTTTTTTAATATTATTTGTCCATTGATTTTCGTAAGTCACCACGATTACAAATTAAAAGTTCATGGTCAACTTTTAAAGCCTGTAAGATCATACAGATGTTATGGGGAAAAGCTGGCAGAAGTGGTTTTAAATTTTACAGCACACTCTTCCCTCTCTCATCCTTTACAGCACACCACAGAACTTAGTCTAGTCATCTAGCTGTTTAAGCTTGTACTGCTTCCCTTAGAAGTCTTTTTCAGGGCCAAAATTATAGTTCACCAAGCTCTTCACTGGTTAAGATTAATGAAGATTGCATTGTTATAATTTCTGCTTTTTCTCTGTTTCTTCAGAGGCAGATTAAGATTCTAAACAATTACTCTTTTAGTAAGAATGAAGAAGAAAATAAACTATTTTGGCATAATGTGGTTAGAATGCCAGTTAATACTTTTGATTATTGGCACTCTTTAACAGGTGGAAATATTTGCTTAAGAGAAGATAAAATGTTTAGTCAAAAAACCTCTCCAATTTCAGCAATAAACTAGCTACAGCAGTGCTTTTAGGACCATTATTAAATTAACAACATTTATGTAATTCGGCACATCTACTTTATAGCAGAAAACATGGAATGGTGGTAATAGTGTAGTACCAGGAAAATTTGTTTCTACTTTTGTATTAGAYGGCCTCAGACAGAGCAATTAAACATGACAACCAGTATTAAGWTGTGATGCGTTTACATTCATTATACTTCGGTTTACAAGTTTAAGTGTACATACCAGAAGTTACCACTGAGACATCTGTGGATTTAATTGAATAACCCTGTATGTGAAAAAGAAAAAAAATAAGGTTTTTCATTGCTCTCAACACAGAAGAGACAATGAAGTTGACAAACTCATATCACAAATGCACAGTTCTAGGAGCAGGACTGATACAGAAGACAGTGCAGCATCATTCATCACTTAACTCATTTCCTGAGCAGGCTTTTCAAGGTGTTCTTATGACAAATTACTCAAGACAAGGATATTGAGATAAGAGATCAAACAAGGAAGATTATTATCCATACCTTCCTAGAAAAGCTCTCTGAATCATGTGGGGAATTACCATCCATTCCTACACCAAGGTACACTATACAATCTTAGCCCACTTACAAAGATCAATGTAGTTGCTGCCACAAGCTTGGTCGTATCATAAAAAAGCACAGAAGGAAGCTGGAAAGATGGTGACTTGTTTTCACTGGCAGCCTGCTCTTTTAAACCAGTACTTGCCATATTAAGAATCAGCAGGAACATATCTATCTTACAGCCTCTTCATGTAACAGACACAATACAGATTCAAAACCTCATTCTGCGAACCTAAACAACATGCCAATCATCCAATATGCCTCCAGACTTTCCCTCTCCTACAATGCCATTGTCATCAGGGCAATGCAGAATGAACCAAGTAAGAAATATTACCAGTCTGTCTACTAGGCACTCTAAAAATACCTGAGAGGCTACAGATTCTCAAAAACCCTTAATAATAAATAAATAAATGAGCACTCAAAACTTGTAGTTGATTTAAAAATTCAAAGCAATCTATAGGTTTTGATTTTCCTTTTAAGTTGTATAGGCAGTACGTATTTAAGCAGGTGACACTGATGCCTTTAGTTTTAGCTTTTATGTTTTYCAGATTCCATGCTGTTTCGGGTRTAGTTTTAAGCTTCATATTAAGTGAAGACTTAATATGACAAAACAAATCCTTTCCTGCTGGAAACCAAGGACAACTTTCTGGCCCAAAAGCATAAACMATGATAAACTGAAGAGAGAAACAAGAAGGATGAGACTTCACAGCCTGRAATTGTAWTTGGACAATTAAACCCCRATATGCAAATRGACCCAAACTTACAAGAGGGTGTGGCCTCATTATCGGAGGGGGGCCAGGCTCTATTCAGGGTTCACCTAGTTTAGTTCTGGTGTCCCAGGGGTATCCTAAGATCTTTCAATAAATATCTGCTATATTCTCTAGCTCTGTCCAGTCTCTGTTTCAGGTCAGCCTGCCCAAGGCATCAACACCATTAAAAATAAAGATAATTGAAATGCTGCATTATGTGTTCTGCATTTAGCCCATGCGTGAAAACTCACCAAATTATGATCTCACCTTATAACTGGTTTCCAGGTTATCCTCCACTGCAAMAGTAGATGGAGTTCTCTTGGAAGGAGGAAAATCATTCTCTTCAAGATCAGCAGCCAACCGTTTTTGAGCTGTCTGTAACTTTGGAAYAGAGTCTACTGCACTCTCCAGTTGTTTGGTTTCCATGCTGCTGTTTAAAGGTGCAGCAACTTCACCAGCTGGAGTTGTCAAGGATCCAATACTGTCCATATATATGTATATATAAAGTCATTATTGTGACAGTACAAGAAGCAAAAATTTACTTTGTATAAGGTTKCTGTATGGACATTACACATGAATCTATGGTGATAACTCTTTCTTGCTTAATGTCAATATTAACTTCAAATGTACCATTYACTACCAAGAAACAATGTGCTGTGCTATCTTGAGTTAGTTTTTCTAGTCATATTGAATCTAGTTTAGCTGTTCTATTTGAACTCCACTTGGTCTATTCATATGATGTAAAACTAAGGCAACTTATTAACTGCCCTAGAAAATGCTAAAATACAGTATTATTTATCTGCACAGTTGAACGCCCACATGCTGCATGATCTCAAAAGACGTACAGATATGTGTTAAGACATACAGAGAAGCAGCAGAGACCAGGAAAATATGGTAAAGCAGTATAGGAACAGTGAGACAGAACATGTACTCCAACTCTGCCCATCAGCAATTCTGTTTATCAACAGCAGTTCCACAGGAGTTAGTTAGAATTCTTATAATGTGTAGCCAACATTCACTCAAAGACCTATCCCTTCAATAAAAGAATGATACTAGCATCTGACATCACAGGGCAAGATTCTCCACAATTATGTGGAATTGCATCACATCTATAGTTATGATCTGAGGACTTACATTAATATAGTATTAGGGTTTGCAGGTTTTTTACAACTTTGCAACAATTCAATTTTTCTTAATGTCCTTCTCCTTTGATTTATTTTTCCTCCCAAACTAAGAGATTTAGTTCAACTKTAATGTTGATATAGATTTTGYTACACTGCATTCAGAGGTACTCTTTGTAAAAGAAATTCCCACCCTTTTGGATTGCAGTAGACAAACCAGCTATTATTCTTTGGAGTAATTAATCAGCTTGTGTTTTCATCTTGTCTGCCTTTTGAACAGAGCAAACTCAAGAGAATGATATAAGAATTTACATCTAGTGTTTATCATGTTTTCCAAGAAGACCATCTACATGAAAAATCTGGAAGAGCAATTAATAAACAGTTACTCTACAAAACTGTTGAAGTACAGCAAAAATCCAAACATGCTTAGATTTTAAAATTTCAATTGCTTTTCATTTGAACTAAGTATCCATAAGGCAAAATAAGGCTCAAGATGGACAAATTACTTCTACCAAAAAGGACGACTTACTCTAACGGGTAAATTAGAATTAAGGTGACACCAAAATCCCAGCTAACTAAAACACTAAATTTAAAACACCTATAGAATCTTCCTCAAATCAGATTAGAGCCCTTTTTACTTCTTTAATTCTCTAACCAGTTTGTCAAAATTACTTCCTCTTGCATTTCTTCTTTTAAGAAGTTCTAATCTGTACTGCACAGAGAACAATCATGGTACACAAAAGTGTTTCACTTAGATAAAAAAGAAAACCATTTACCTCTCCACTTCAGTCACAGTTGTTTCACTTGCATTTATTGAGCTGATAAGTATTGGGGCTGGTAGTACTGGTTCTGAAGTTTGTTCCACCATAGCAGATGCATCAAACTCTTTTGAGCCAGCTGGAATTTCCACCAATGTTAAAATGAATGTCTGTTCTTCCTCTGGACATCTATGATCATCATTCACTACTAAAAATTTTTCAGGGAAATAAATAACAAAAAGCTATTAATCAAATATGAAGTTATGCTGTTCATGTCCTCCCTACATGGAGTACTGAAATTTTAGGTACTCATTTCTCCATGGAAAAAGGGACTGGGCATATTCTTGAGACAATAAGCTTCCTGTCTTGTCAGATGAGATACACATCATCATCTCCTAGGTGCTTATTCACTGCAGAGGAATCCTGATTACCATTCAGARTAAGGAATATTAAAAATGCCTAGTAAAGATGAAGATTTTAAATGGGTGTTCTAGCATTAGAGAGCAATTTGCAGTTTAGTTAAACTTATGTCATGGTGGTCAAATGGCTTTCTGTCTTTAATTGCAACTTTCAAGTATTAAGAGTTACTTCTTTAAATGGCAGATGTCTGCTGTTTTGAACGTAAGCACAGGATTTTTCCCCTCCCTGCAGACTGGCACAACAGGATTTGAGAAGTGTAGTCTTGAATTTAATAGATTTAAAATATAGATAATTTAATCAACAAACAGACAATAGATAATTGCCAGCTGCCAGCTGTTAAAATTTAAGGAACAAACATTTGTAAAGTTCTCAAAAGATGGAAAACAACAATGATGCTCCATTATTTAAGACACCTCTCAGTGATGTAAAGCTGTTATTCCAACCTCAACTTGCTTGGATTCTTCATCTAATTAAACATGGTTTAAGATGCTTCATCCAAAGATTCTTGCAATAACAGAGCATAGCAACAGAYGTCTAAGAAGTATTAGCCTGATCTTTTGCACAAGCTCATGAGTTACAGCTTTAGACTGCAGCTTCCATGTAAAATAAGTATTCTGGGCTTCTGTCACTGTGACTACCCCATGTGTTAGACAAGCAGTGGCTCCAAATCAACCATTTCAACTTGTTCTAACTTTCATCACACTTGATCAGTTCAGCATTAATCTGTTGACTCAGTACAGCTAAAGAAGGAAATCTGATTGTCTTAAACTTCTCCTTTTCGTCTTTCCCTCCTGCTCTACACTTGTGCAGTACAGCCCTCCTACTCACACAACTCTGACAACAGCATTTGCTTGATAACTTCATGAGCAACTATAGCTCATTAAACTGGTGGAAAACTACACAGTTTATCTCCCTCTGTCATGTTCAGTTTTTGATAGGTGAGTCAGAGGTGCATAAAGGGCTGTAAAAACTGCTATACCTACCACAAGGTAAGCAGCAGAAGCTCACAACTGGGCAAAGAGAACAAGTTTCCCATCCACTGACATTTAAATTTAATGAAGGGYTATTCAAATAGTTCCAAAGTCTAATTTCTGTTAATGAAATGTAAAGACAAGAGGCTAGGGAGGGGAATGTCACYATGCTGTGGATCATGATTTCTGTTAATGGAATAGATTGATTAATCATGTCAATGAAAATTTTGAYGTTTTTAAATAAAAATKTTAGGTTTTTAATTCATCTTTTACTAACTGCAAAATATACAAATGTGGGCTTTTGCTAACTTTGAATATTAACACATTWTACCTGAAGTTTCTTCTGTGCTGCTTACGGAATGTTGTTGAGCATCCTGATTACAAGCTTCATTCTAGAAACAACACAGTTGAAATAAAACAACTTAATTAATCTGGGAAATTACTCTAGGAAACAGGAAGAAACAAAGCATGTCAAATGCTGAAGAGCCAAAAAATCCAATCACATCATCATTATTGCATTTGTCAGTTTTCACTTCTAGCTGTTTTAGGCTGAAGAGTGTTAGCCTAACAAAGACAGGAAATACTGGGGAAATATAAAATTTATTTGCAGYTTCTTTCTGTGTTGATGGTTTGTCAAAATATATTTATACTTCCTACAGCACAACTCYGTCAGAGATGACTCACACAATAAATTTTTGAGTGGCACTAAGAAAGCAGATTACTACAACCTTTAGCAAAACTCTGAGTG
The DNA here is from genome assembly GCA_902810485.1 of Alauda arvensis. Classification (NCBI taxonomy): domain Eukaryota; kingdom Metazoa; phylum Chordata; class Aves; order Passeriformes; family Alaudidae; genus Alauda; species Alauda arvensis. The sequence goes on from CADDXX010000212.1 coordinate 1,279,227, forward strand.
CGAAAGAAAAGCACCAAGCTCGACAGTTCTTCTATCCCTTCCCTTCTATGGCTTGTCCCTTTGCTAAAACCAGGAATAATCTACTGCAAGCTGCCTTTTCTCATACTCTCTGCCAGGCCTGTAAGACCAACATCATTCTTGTACGTTGTCCTAATAATGAATCAGCCTTGGCACAGCAACCTGCTGCACTTGGAAAATGCTCCTGTGCATCAGCTGTTCCACTGTAACTACGTGCTCACTGATCTCAGACAACACTAAAAWCCCTGAGGGAACTGCAAATGAACCTTTCTCTCATGAAGAAATAAGTTAACTCTCATTTACACTAGAACAGACACACAAACCACTGCAAATAMATGGATGTGAATGACATATTGTCTGTATGTGACAACAAACATGATGATATGTTATACAGATATATGTAAAAATATGCAACATTTGGGTATGCCATATAATAATATGCATGTAAAGCTCTTAATTTTTTTTTTTTTTTAATAAATGAGAAAGAGCAAAGGATGCAGTCTGTTTTAAATAAAGCAAATAAAAGTAACAAAGAACATGCTCYATTCAAGCAGGAACATTTATAAACAAATATAACAGTAAGAGGCCACACTGAATGGATACATGAATCCTCAGTAACTTCTTCCATCAAGACTTCTTAAAAATTTCTTGCAATTTTGCTAATGTGCATCACTTATTACTGAAATGTTCTAAACAGAGTTTGCAAAGATTAAGTTTGTCTGAAAGATTGCTTGGATATGCACCTGTGAAAAAGCAAGCTTCATTTACCAGCTAAAGTACCAGGTCTTTAGAGCTGGTAGGTACATTTGCACTGGAAACCTCTTTCTTTACAGAATTTCAAAATCTGGGCAGTTCCRGGTTGTAATTAAGTTCTTGTTCTTTACCTGAGTAAAGTTGACTGTACCTATATGGTGCTCAAGAGGACAAGGACTTTGCTCAGACAGTTCATCCACAGAACTTGGATTTGGACAATCTTCTAGTCCAAGGTGTGATTTTTCAGGTTGTGGTGATGCAGTTAGATGTCTTAAATCTCCTGAATTTCCACAAGCACCTCTTATCTGCTTTTCTGTTCTGCAAGGTATACATCTAGTTAATCTGAAACCAAATGAAGATAACCTGTGCAAAGGCTAAATTCCGTGTTACAATGTATTTAATATGAACCCTACGTAACTACAGGGAAACAAAGCACCTGCTTTAAAAACTACATCGTTGTACTAAACAGAATACATAATCTTTGAACAAATCTACATGAAGACTTTCAGGGCCACTGTAACTCCACCAACGGAGACATTCCTACTGAAAGTATAACCAAGCAGGAAGCCTTATAAGCTCATTAACATTTCTAAATGAATCAACTCCTTAGCATTTCCTTGCAGTATCATGAAAGACAGTTAAGCAGCAAGGTAATTACTAAGTTCTGAAACAGCAATCAAGAGTTAATGTTCTACCTTCAAGAGCTACAGCATGACACTCAAGGGAGAAAAACCTGAAGTCTAAACTATACACTATCTGTATAAACATACACARTGTCTGTGAGCACACTGKTTCCATTACAGTTGCATACTACACCTCAACTTCAGCTGCATATTTTAAGAGATGTAGGAATAAAGTCAATATTAAATGATGAGTCTTCCTACCTCTCTGTTTTGTCTACTTGCTTGGTAAGTTCCATACTTCCAGCTGCAAAGTCATGAAGAACTGAAGAATCATTTGCAGCTGGTCTGATAGGTTCTGCTTCCACCTTCTGCATTTCTGCACTACACCTCAGGGTTGTAGGATCTAAGTTTTCTAGAAATAAAAATTAAAATAATGTCTTTTCAGTCTGTGAGTGTATACATATATTTCTATTACATTTTGCATATGATCTTGTATATATTAAAGTTTTGTAGTACGTTTATATAGACACACATATATGAATGAATGTGCACATATACTTGTGCCTTGTATAAATAAGGCACATACACGTATCTCATCTTGCCTTTCCTATTTTGCCAGTAGTATGAAAACAAGTAAGAATTTGAAGACTATCTTTTTTGCAACAGACAATCTTTAAGAACAGACAACCAGTTCTTCCTGTCTTCTCTTCTACTTTTAATGGAAGGAAAAGACAGTAATAATAGAAAAAATACACTGTATCAGACTGTATTTCTGTAATTGGTAAAMCAGTAATTCCAGGTAATTTAATACCTGCAGAAAAAACCTGCTATTCAAATTTCACTAAATTTTATACTGAAAGGTATACTTCTGTATAGAACTRTATCACAAATGGGTACCCTATGTTACAGTGTATCATCTGTGAACATGAATGGAAAATGAAGACTTTCAGCTTTGTTTTGTTTCATGAAGAGATGTGAATCTATTGAATAACCATATTAGAGCCCTAGGATAAGAAAYACGCTTACCAGTCTGAATTTGCTCTAGTTGTTCCACTAGTACATTTGCAGTAAGTATMTCCTGCATTATGTYCTCATTGGACCTAGATATTCCAGAKGTTGGCTGAGGCTCCAGGTGTCCSCCTCCTGTCAGTCTCATACTATTCACCASAGGCAAAGAGCTACCACTGCAAGTAAAAGGAARAATGTCTTCAATAGAGTCCTTGATTTTTGACACTTGGTGAAGAGAAGATATATGGGGTAGATCAGACAATGAAGACCTGAAATGCAGGYTGCAATTGGCAGAGAAGACAGAAAACTATCCGTCAGGATAAAAAAACCCAAAAATATCATCTGTGAATTGAAACAGACAGGTATGCCGCAAACTAGTATGTTTCTAATGTAAAGGAATTAAAAAAAATGGAAATAGTTGAATAACAGGAGAAGATCAGAAATCTCAGCAATCTAATACACATGACATGGTAGTAATATATTTAATACACATGAYATGGTTTAATAATATAATTAAACTTGATGCCAAATAAATTATCTTGGATTATGATTTTTCAAAKAGTATAATCTTGTAGTTTGTTCAAGCAATCAACAAATTAAATGGTCTTTTAGCTAGCAGATATTTCTCTGGGAAAGTGTCCCATTAAGCTGTTTTGTAATTCACAAATGCAAAATTACAAAAGATCAATCACTAAAAACCATAATGATGGAAGATCAACTGGTTTTTTGCCATCTCTTTGCTCTAAATCTTTGATCTACACCCCTACAGCAGCAGTGACACTTAAATAATTTGCCTTGGTCTGATTAGCTGTAGAGAACTTTGCAAAAAAAAGAGCTTAATTATTAAGTGTGATCRAGTACATCATTAGTTAGCATATTTTTTTCTTCCCCTCTTCCCTGGGTAAACTTAATTTTGTGAGAGAAAAACTAGCTACAGATACCCAAAATTACAGACAAATACTTCATGAAAGTAGTAAGAAAGAGATGGGAGCATTTTTTGCAGATTACATACTAAATTACATAAACTGAGAAACCTTTAGTAAAGCAAGACTGCTTGCAAATCAATAAAAACTCCAGAATGAACTTATCAAAAATAAGCCGTGCCAGAGGATCTCTCTCACTAAAGAACACGAAGTAGTAATTTAACCTGGTATCACTAGCATCCATCTCTGAATATTCTTCTACACCTATTCTCACGCCAGTGATTTGATGCTCTACATTGATGTTGTTTCCATCCTCAGAAGGCAGCAATTCCTTGACAGAAGTGTCTGAAGCAAGCGAATACTGACTAGAAGTTCTGCTTTCTTTGGAGTAGGCTTGAATTACATGGCTATCAGCTGTGTCCAAGTCATCTTGAGCAGGTGGCATATGTGCCTGTTCTGGTTATAAGAATAAACAGAATGGGAAAACTTCATTTAAAAACTCATGTTTGGAATGTATATAAAGCTATATAACTTCAAGCCTCATTTTAAAAAGTTTATATACTCCAAAGACAAATCCCAGATAATACAGTCCCAAGAGAATACTTTTTGTAGYAAGAACACAAAACTAACATTCAGTGAATGAAAGTAGATAATAAATGCTAAACAAAACCCAGGTAATTTCAGTTTGTAGCTAGTTAGGATGAAAAGGCTATGCTTCACATTAGAGGTCTGAAAAGAACACTGAAAGTTACAGTAATTTAGGATTGATCCCTTTCTTTTGTCCAGTTATCTGCCCAGATCGATTCAAATAAGTGCTTCCTAAAACAGGTCACAGAAACAATTTCTAGCAGTGATAGAGAGTTGGCAGTATTCRGTGGGGTGCCTGCCTCTTTCTAGCCAACCTGTATTGGCTGGACTCACTATGAGTTACAATGCAACAGGACTAAAAGCATAAAAGAATCTTGACTTCCTGCTATGCAGCAGCATGTGGAAGAGCTTTGCAGCCACTGCTCCATCCCTCCTTAGATGGACTCAGAAAGCATGAGAGCAAGGCTTTGTCCCATAAATCAGATCATACCTTCAGTGCCTGTTTTTAACTGGAAATTTGGATCACCCATTGCAAGTAAAGTCATAGCAGCTTCAGTGCTTCCATCGTTAATTCCTGTGAAGTTGTTCACACATATTAAAAGTCACAAGCACATTAACCAGAAATCCACTTACCCATATTCAAAAAGTCTTTGACACTACAACCACTACAGTGAAGTGCATATTTTTTAAACTGACCTTAYTTATGAATCAAAATGCTTTTAGACAAGCAGCCATTCTCATCCATCAAATTCAAACTACTGTTAAAACTACTGAGCAGCAACATGACTGCCTTYAATGGTGTACTGGATACAGGTGGCAAAGTGCAGCAGGAGCCTGCCCTGAACACAGCCAGCTCCAGCTGACCCACTGCAGGACACAGCTGAGCCTGTCAGCCAAGATGGTGGCACCTTTGGAAGCATATTTAAGCAAAGGGGGAAATGCATAATATTGGTAGCAAGTTAAAAGGAGATATGTGTTTCATACCTACCTTTGTCCACATCTGGATTCTCATGTATGGCTGTTTCCTTAAATACAAAGAAAAACAGTATCAAAGTTCTATATAAAATTAGTCCATAATTTTTATTTAATGCTTACACATAAATTCTGTGCCCACATATTACCCAGGTTCTAAGGCTAACAATATTTACTAACACAGTTTTCCCACACCTGTGCCTCAGATCTGTGTGGGACAGGTAGCAGTCCAATAAGCTACAYAGTTACATTCAGACATGGCAACAAGAAACAGGTTTGTGTGACCAATGAAACAAACGGAAGGCATTCTTACAGCTGTTGACRTGCTTTGTTTTTCTTCCGTCTGTAYTACTGCTTGGACAGAAGCACARGAAAGATGTTCAGCATCAGTAGCTACTTGCACATCTGGGATATACACAGGTATTTCGAGCTGTAAAAGTAATTTTACAGGTATTTCAGTTCATCAGACGCAAAAGAAAATCTGTCAAATGCAAATTTTTATAAACCTCACATATTTAACAGATGTTCAATATCTAGAGGGATCCTTTGCAAAAAACACACCTTCTGATTTGAGAAGGAAGCAGTTTTATCAACAGAAGGAAGAGCAGGTACTGTTTACCTGTAGCTAAGTGGAAGCATGAGACAACCTAAGGCCTTTTTTCCTAGTCACTCATCCCTCCACCAAACTAAGTTATGTAGCTGCATTCATAATGACTGTTTACCTCAAAGTCTTCAGGACCAAAAAACAGTTCAGACTTCTTTCTAAAGCAAGACAGGGAATAGACACGCAGACACATAGAAACACACCCACTCACCATTTTACCTGTTTTTTTATCTTCTTTAGCACTATATTTTCACTGAGAACTTCAGGCATTTGACATTTTCGAAAATGAGGACTTGAAATTTGACAGAAAGTTTATGATATTTCCAGGGAAGTTCTCACAGAAAACACTRCTCAATCTGGGCTGCTCTCAAAGGCTTGCACTTTACAGACTTTCAACTCACCTATTTAAATTTTACAACAGCTGAGTCCTCAGGTATCTAAGCACATCCCTCACTAGTACTCATTTCTCCTAAATGTTAAACTAGACAACCTGATTGTAATCCCCACACATAATACATATTCCACATCACTGAAATCAAAGATTCAGCAGATGTTTCCATGCAGCAACTTTGCTGCCCATTATTGTTCTAGAGATCCCTTGGTGTTTTGATAGAGCTTTAAATTATTCTGCTGTTTCACCTGGAGAAAGAAACCATGTGAATAATTCACAAGACAATAAAAAGCAGGATTTCAACGGGCAAAGAGAGGAAGAGGACTAGCAGTAGTAGTAAGCAAAAAAGCACTAGAAAGCAAAAAACACTGAAGTGAATGGAAAGTAGCAATGACAGGGAAAAAATAGAAAAATGTCATGTACTGGATAGTCTAAAACTTAGGCGTGACACAAATGGTATGAAATGGTGAAGATTGTACTGGGCATGGCTGGGATGAAGTTAATATTCTTCACCAGGCCACACAGTGCYGTCATTTGGATTTTTAACTACAACAGTGTTGCTAACATACCAGTGGTYTTGCAATTCCCGCACAATGTCAAAGCATTTTTGCTAGTCTTTTACCCAGCAAGGAGGCCAGGGGTAAGCAAGAGGCCAGGAGAGCACACAGCTAGGACAGCTGACCCAAACTGATCAAAGAGGAATTCTCTATCATATGATGACACATTCAGCAATAAAAGCTCAGGGAAAGGAGGGAGGAGGCCATTTGTGTTTAGGGCATTTGTTTTGCAAAGCTACATAGACTGAGGTCCTGATTTCCAAGAAGTAACCTGACAATGGAAAGCAGCAAACAAATTCCTTATTTTGCTTTTTATTTACAAGCAGATTTTCCTTARTGTATGTAACTGTCTTTATATCAAYAGAGAAATTTTCTTGCCCTCCTTCTAATTTCTCCTTGTCCCATATGAAAAGGGAGCGAGCAAGCAGATGTGTGTTTGGCTGCTGGTCAGGTCAGCCTACCTGACAGTGTAAAGTTCCTTGGCAAGGGGGACATACAGAAACATTTTCTCCACACCCTTATTTCCTAAGATTCAAATATGAAATGGAAGCRCTCCATCTGATCCATCTTGAGCCTCAAAACACATCGATGAGCACTGAGTCTAGGCCTATATTCAATCCCAGTAAATAAACTGGTGAGTACCCTGCAGACCTATATGAAGTTTGYAAATATAATTATATAACTGGATCTTAGGCTGACACAGTATTAAGTTCAAAACCAAGTGTATGTGCCAAGTAACATCCCCACTACTCTCAACAMCATTCTTAACTTGAACTCGGATAAAACCCAAATACTCAGTTACAATTAGAATAAAATCTTTTTAAACAATCAGAAAAAAATTGCATATGCAGAACCTAGCTACACAATACCTCCTCCATGGTTTCCTGTATCTGCACAGAAATGGGTTTTGGAGATCGAAGACCTATAGGAACAAACACTGGAGCCTTGTTTAATTCCTCTGATGCAAAGCATTCTTCTTCATCATCAAGCTCAAAGTCATCTGGCTCCTCATCCTCCTCYTCTTGAGAAGCCCGCAGGGTGATAAAGGTTATCTTTGAACTTCTGGGTTCCTTCCCAGATTTTCTTCTCTGTGTAGTTTTCAAACTTTTGTCTCTGGTAACACTCAGTTTAGCTTCTTGCCTTTTTCYCCCCTTCTCACTGCAATCAGCCTCACATTCAGAGGCAGAAGAAGTAGCAGCTTTTGGCTCCAACACATRTTCTGGCAGTGCTGTCTGTTTTGAGGATCTCCTGAGCTGCCTTCTAAAGAATAGAAAAAAACCAGTGAAATTCAAGACCTCCCAAAGAGAGGGATACTACAAATCAAAATAAACCCAATTAAAGAAAAAAGTTATCATTGCAACCAACGACGCAAACTCTTTACTCCTTAACTTAATAGTGACAGATAAGCATTTAATCAGAAATTTAATTTCTTCCTGTGYACATAACGTACTGACTGCAAATGTGTATTAAGCCGTTTCAGAATGCGAGAAATCTTCACAATTAAATTTGCAAGATACATAATTCTTTGATTAGAAAAGTATGAAATAATTTTCCTTTTGAGGGATGTGGAAGTCACATACTTTTTAAGCCATGGGAACGCTTCCAGCTGTCTTTTGCTAAAGCAACACCAGAAGCCCCAAACGATGATATTTAAATTGATCAGACTATTGTTTACAAACTGAAACTGTTAGATAACTACTTATCTGCTTTGGTTTCTCAGACAGCACTCTCTTCAATAATTAGTTACCTGCAGTTTCAAGTGGCACAACCACAACCACTTTGAGTATCAAAAGTAATGACAACCTTCCCCTCCCCCCMAAACACTGTCCTTCCCCCCACCCAAAAACTGGGAGTGGAAGCAAATGGCAGCAGAAGGTGCTTCTAGCACAAAGCTTCTCTTTAGGTTTCCTCCTCTTTGTGCCTCCAAATATAACTACTCTCAAGTTCTCCCTTATAAAATCAGGAATTTCTGTTGATTATGGGATGAATTGGTGAGAGTGCTGGCTGTGTTCATTTTATGAGAATACAGGCAGAGTAAGAGACAAAGGAGTATCTGCACACAATTACTAAGTTCAGATGGAAAACACAGCAACTGACATGTTGCAAGTGCTCACATAACATATGGCAGAATTATGGCCAATAATTATCAATCAACTGAGTTTGGTTTACAAAGCAAAACAGTTGTTTTACCTTGTGAGATTGTCTGAATGCTTTTCCTTTGAGGTAGAAAGCTGAGAATCATTATYTTGTTCTACTTGACTCTCTGATGATATTCCTGGAGACTGCAGGGTAATGTCCTGTCTGAGCCTCTTACAAGATATTTCTTCAACATTCCTCGCAAAATTGTATTTCCTTGTAGCTTCTGAGAAGGATCCAGCTTCCACTGTATTACTGGAGTTTTGCTGACCAGAAGAGATAATTATTACCATACTAAGTGCCAAACATTTGTAAATGGTTTTGGTGACTTAAAGAACTTCATTTGAGGATTCTGAGAACGTGCCCAKCTGTCATCTCTGATAACTTAGCATATTCTTCCTCATTGTCTTTAATTTTGGGCTCTGTAGCGGAGGTATCATTAACTGGTATTATCTATGATGCTTGAATTCCCAGTGCTGCTGGTAGTTAATAGAGCAAGACCATGCTCAATTTATCAAGAGYAACAACTCTTTAGAAGCTGGAAAGATGAATCATTTTCTAAAATTACCTATTAATTTAAAGAACAATTTGCAGGAACAATTTTTTTTCTGCCTTSGGAACAAGGTAGGAAGAAAAAACTATCATACTTTATACAAAAGCATTTAAATATTGTTCAACATATATACAGACAAACATCAGCAACCACAGTTCTGTCGACTATGGATATTTGGCTAAAATAAAATGTTAACTAGAAGTTTTTAGTCATCCATATAGAAAATAGGGAACACCAGATAAAGCTGACRCAGTTATCACAGCATCAGACACAGATGGAACTAGCCTGGGCTAAGTTATGCCTGCTGAGCAATTTTAAGAAAGTCTGAACTTTGTTCAGACTCATTTTAATTCCTAAGTATATTAACACAGATTTTAGATAGTATCTGAAGTTGTTAACTGCCTTATTTTCCATTGTTCAATGAATATCAAACAGAAKATTCTTTTTAACAATGTTAGCATGTTTTACTATAATGCATTTATRTAATAKATAATAATATAGCATGCATTCATTATAATGCAAATTTCTGATCATATAAACCATAGAACTTAAGACAACTGTGTATATTAAATATTACCAGTTTTTAAATTGTATGTCCATTTATTCAGCATAGTTTCTAACACTTAATTTAAAAAAAAAAATCAAATAATCACATTAACCTTTTCCAGCCATATACTGGATTTCTGTGSCAGCTTTCTAAGAATTTGGGCAACAGGACTGAGGTATAACTGGCTCAAAATACGTGATTAGCACTTACCTCTGGTTCACCTGTTTTTAATAGCACCAAAAACTCTTCTTCATTTCTCTCAGTGTTGTCCTCTTCTCTGTTTTCACACTCTTCAGGATAATCTCTTTTCCTAGTAAGTCTCACTAGATCTGGACTTGAGTTCCAATGGGGCTCCCTTGCTCTCTGTTCACTTTCTTCTCCAGAATTTAATTTATCATTGGACCTACAAAAATATGTTTCAACTTTTACTTCTGAAGAACTACCAAGTACACTCTATAAGCTTGTCTTACTATCAGATATTAAGTACTTCTAACTAGAAATGAACTTGTGTTTTGAATTTTTRTTTGCTTAGTTGGCTACGTGTAAAAAAGCATAAAGGAACTAAAAAAACACTCTATAAAGGAGATAATTCATCTGCATCAGTGAACCTTCCTGATTACTTTTGGGAAAGATTTTTGGAAGGAAAACAACATTAAGTCAGATAGATTGGAAAGTGTCAGCTATACCAACACGGGACTCCAAAATTAAGCAGCCATAGGAACGTTATATTCACAAACTGCAGTGCTCAAGGTTCTACTGCTTTCCAAAAGGATACAATTCTTACATCTGTTCAAACACATTCAGGTCAACAAGACAGAAATCCTGGCCTTCTAAACTCAAGACTTGAGAAAAAGGGAGTAAGACTATTACAGAAGAATATGGTTTAGTCAGCCTCATCTCAGTTCCTGGGAAAGTGATGGAAAATCTAAAGCTGGAAACTACTTCCAGACACATGAAAAAAAATCTAACTTGGAGCAGTCAGCATAGATTTGTAATGGAGAAGTTAGTTTAATCAGCTTGATAACATCTTTCAATGAAATGGCTCAATAAATGGAGAGCRGTAAATAGTGTCTGCCTGGACTCCAGTAAGGCTTGTAACACTGTTGAACACTGTCTCTTCTAACATGCTGATAAGGGAGCTGATGAAGTATGGAGTGAAAGTACACTAAAAGCTGACTGAGTTGTCAGATTCTGAGGTTTGTGATCAGTGACATGAAGTCCAGTTAGAGACCAACAACCAACAGTGTGCCCCACGGGCCAATACTGCATTGACTCCTGTTTAGTATCTCCGTAAATGATCTGGATGATGGAGCAGGGTGYAACCTCAGCAAATTTACAGATTAGGCAGATATAGAAGGAATTGYTTCCCAAAGACAGAGACACCCAAAGGTTGTACTGSGCTCCAAAGGAACCTGTAGGGGCTGGAGAARCGGGCTGRCAGGAACCWCTGGAAATTCAGCAAGRGGAGATGCAAAGTCCTGCACCAGGGGAGGAACAAYCCAAGGCACCCAGAYRRAAAGCAGCTTTGCAGAGAAGAACCCAGCTGTCTTGGTGGGTTRAATATGACCCAGGAAKGTGCTGTGGCTGCACAAACAGCCAAYGGTGACYCGGGCTGCAGCAGGAGAAGTGTTGCCAGYAGGCCAAGAGAGGTGATCCTTGCCCCTTGTTCAGCTTCACCAATGAAGCCACATCTGGAGGACTGAGCAGTTGGTAGGAGAGACCTGGACACATTGGAGCCAGCCTCTCAAAGGGTCACACAGATGGTAAAGGGGTGGAAGCATCTCTCCTATGACAAAAAGCTGAAGGAGCAGGAGCTGTTCAACCTGGAAAGAAGACTCGGGGGGATCTCTTCAACAGTTCCACAAAAACCCAAGAGCAGGGTGCAAAGAGGCCAGGGCCAGACTCTTTCCAGGGGTGCCCAGTGTCAGGACAAGAGACAATGGGCAAGCAAKACAAGACAAGAGGTTCCTTCTGAGCACCAGGAAATCCTGTTTCACTGTGAGAGTTACCAAGCACAGGCACAGGCTGCCCAGAGAGATTGTGGGAGTCTCCATCCTTGGCAAGATTCAGAAGCTGTCTGGACACAGTATTGGGCAACCAGCTCCAGTCGCCTTAACTTGGGGGTTGGACCAGACGACTTCTAGCAGGCCCCTTCCATCCAAACCATTCTGTGAGTTTGTGAAAGTCTACCATCATAGAAGACAAGAAGATTGTCAAGTAAGGCTGTGTCTTGTTAGCACAAAGACTCTGGGGCATGATTTCAATATAATTAATGGGAGAAATTTTAGATAGTTTTAGAGTTTCAGAGACAGATGCCAACCAGAAGTTAATTTCAGAAAACAGGAGAATTGTAAAATAAATTGATTTGGGGCTGGTCTGTGTAAGTTAAGACTGAGCAAAAGGTAGCTTATACCATAACCCAAAACTGTCGCCTGTAAAAGGCACCATCTGCCTCATAAGCATCATTACAGGAAGTTCTCCTACTGGAAAGAAAAAYTGAAGAGACTCAGAATATATCCTACAGAAACATAAAATGATCTTGCTGTCTTCTTGCCACTTCTCAATTATAAGGGAATGCAAATGGCCCTGCTCAGTCTCTGGTCCACACTCATGGTGCACTGTACCCCAAGAATTTATTAGTGAGAAATTCAGACAGCTAAAGTCTGATTACTTGTTTCTACTCTCACTACTCTCATACCTTCTAAAAAGGGAAACAGCTTTGAAAAAACAGAATGTTAATGCTATTAAAAACTCTTATATTACTTAAGAATGCCACCTAGTGACTTTTACAGCACATAGTAGATAACAACTAGTACAGCTCTGAGTCTGTGCTTCCAAAAGCAAGTGCCATATGAAAACAACTGCACAAATGGATAAAATTTTTAAGTACTGTTAACCCCAGCTGACAAGTAAGTGCCTTGCAGCCAGTTAGTCCCCAAACCCAGGGAGGAGAAGAACTRGAAGGAAAAGGTAGACTTTGTGGGTTTAGGTAAAAACAGTTTAATAATCAAAACAAAGTAAAATTTAAAATTATGAAAAGGAGAGGCAGACACATATAGATGGAGGGGAGTAAAATGCAAGGGAAACAAGTGATGCACAACTGCTCACTGCTTGCTGACTGATGCCCAGCTCATCCCCTGGCCAGATCCCTCCAATTTATCGACTGAGCACAACGTTCCATGGTATGGAGTATCTTTTTGGTGAGATTAGCTGTCCTGGCTGTGCTCCCTCTTAGCTGCTCATGCACCTGCTCACTGGCAGATCATGAGACACTGAAAAGTCCTCAAGTCAGGGTAAGCACTACTCAACAACTAAAATGTCAGTGTGTTATCAGTGCTGTTTGTTCTCATATTGAATCCAAAATGCARCACTGTACCAGCTACTAAGAAGAAAATAAATTCTACCCCAGCTGAAACCAAAATGAGAGATTTTTTTTTTACTTTGCCAACAGGTAACTTTACCTTTCTGTGGTATCCTGAATGCTTCCTATAGCATCTGTAGACAGACATTCCTCCTGCTCTCCTTTGCTGTTGCAATTTGGTGATTCTTTAGGAGAACAAAGCATTCCTGATGTCATGCTTTTTTTGTCTAGATTGTCATTCTTGGCCAAATTTCCCACAACCAACACCTCCATGTCATCCTTAGATTTGAAAAAAAACCCAAAAACAATATTAACACAAAATGTATCACCTGTAAATTAAAGTATTTCAAATTGTGGTCAAGTTGTAAGTTTGAGATGAAACTTCATTTAAAAACTTCCAAGTAGTTTATGGCACCATCACTTGTTCCTTGTTCCTCGAGGCAGGCATTTAGCTAATAAAAACAGATACTACAACCAATATAGTCCGTCATGAGAAGCCACCAAGGAGCTCAGGAGAAACCCAGCATCAGAAAAACAGCATACAAGTAACTTTTCACATATCATGAACATGACTAAAATGTCAAAGTTCAAGCCAAGTCTTTATAGTGATTTTATATGTCTTTATATATCTTATCAATGTGTCACTAACAGGATTCTGGAAAACCCTGTAATTGCATGCAAATACTAAACAAGAATTCTTAGACTGAAATTAATTAATGCATTTACAACAGCTTATTTAGATGTCTTAAAAACAGCTACTGTGGAATTAAGCATCAGAAAGTTTAGTCAGAAATGAATGAAGAGAATCTCACTTTTGAGGAGAGAGGGCTTTCAGATTCTTCTCCCACAGATAGATTCTCTCCTTGATTCATTTCTTCATCTGGGGCAGCAAGTTTTTGTGCTACTGGAGATCCTTTTTCACCACATCTTCTTTCTAGGTTTGGCCTAGTTCTTGAAGACTCAAGCCTTATGAATTGTCCTGGCTCCATAGCACCCAGCTTGCCTTCTTGGGAGGTCATTTTTTCAGTACTGGTGAATTTAAGGCAAACAAACACAAACTGAAAAAACCACACTTCACTTTGGCTTGGAGAGAAAAAAAGCACTTCTGCACTTAAGTTTTAATTCAACACTTACACAAGAGACTAACAGACTGCTTTAAGATCAAGAAAATTTTTCTAAAATATTTTCAAATAGATTTCTCATTTATGGTTAACTTCGGAGCAGAAATAACAAAATGTTTTTGTCAAGGCATTTTTAACATAAAAACCAAGTCACGTTGCTAACCATACMAACATCAAAATATCAGCAGTCTAACACACAGTTAAGATCTTRTTTTAACAACAGGAGCAGAGCACTAAAATAGAAGAGCACATGGATGGATCAATGAAAGTCAAGTCTCTGACATTTTGCAAAATTTGTATGTTAGGTATCTTACATGTGTGATTGCTACTTAAGCAAATACAGACCAAATAATAAAAAACCTTGGTCAAGAAGAGCTATAAGCTCATAGAGATCAAGTATGTACCAGATGAACAATGACAAGAAGTGCAGCTAAAAAAAAAAGTGCTGTGAAAACACTGGAAGAAGCCGTTTGTAGGCACTGAAAATGAAATACTGTAGGAATACAAAAGACAAGGAATAGAAGAATTGCCATTTGGAAAGGTATCTCATTATGCACAGACAAAAGCTTTTCAAACRCAATTTTGCTAAACTCAAACCTCACCTGCTTTGTTCAGACAATAAGGTTTCAGAAATAGAGAGCACCTGAGGGACCTTTTGCTGTTCCTGTTCCTCTTTGCTCAATACATCTGCTTGACACAATACAGCTTCATTTTCACCCTTTAATTTACAGTAGAAGAAGAATTATGAAAAATAGAATTATGTAAGCTTCTAAAACAGACATATATTTTATACACAAAAATAGGAACTRTGCTATTTTCCCAACTGGAATAGTGGTAAGAATCATGTTATCATAATTCAATTTATATGCAAAAAGAAACAGAACCCTTCATACTCCTGGGACACCTAGAGTTAAGCTCTTAATTACTATGTGCACCCAAGCATGATGGGAAACCATCTATTTAGTATTCAATCAATTCTCTAATACATAAAGCACTGTGGAAACAAGATACTTCAGCAAATGGAAAACCTTTGAAAACTGGACACTGCAGAGGGCAGCACAGACACACCCAAGCCACAGTAACATAGCCTCAAGATCCAGGAGGCCTAATAAGCTTTATGTATTTGCCACAAAGGTTCCACAAAGAARCTACTCAAACATATCCTTTACCACTTCAAGCCTGGGACAGCTTGACTAGTAAAGAAAAGCATCAGATCTGCTCAGGTTTGCCCAGTACAGAGCAGATGCACGYACATGGTTCACAGGCCACAGGTCTAGAGCAGCCAAAGCTGAACCGCAAGATGCTATCTCAGCTGGGGGTGAGCAGACTGTGGCACTGGAGGGAGATGAGAGATGAATGCAGGACTCAAGTATTTTTCATAGGCYCAAGAACAAAACCACTCCAAAATATCAGCCACTCTTGCAAAGTTTAGCTGTATTACAAATCTAAGGTAAGTCTACACAGATATCCCTACTTCCACTACATGATTCATGGGTAACCCACAAAATGGGTTACAGAGAACACATCATACTGTAAATGACTTTGAGGATTTCCACACCTTTTACAGTCCYTAGTGAARTGTCTGTGGGGATACRCAATGTTAYTTGTTATGAAAYAGCAGAGTATCATGYACTGCAGTGATGAAGCCAGTTAGAWCTCATCAAATTTAAAAACYACTCTTTTCCAAAWAGCTGTCCTCTGTCTTCACTTGAGACATTATACTTACTAGACTGCTCAAYACAGACTTGATTCATGCAAATAGGAAAGATGAAATGAGAAAAAAAGCTAACTTTTATTCTAGAGTTTACATGAATGTGCATAACTTTTTCCTATCATGCCATCCAATCAAAAGCAGATCCTTTGTAAAAAAAGTAATTAATACTTCAAGCTGTAGACCTCACTGATTTCACACCTACAATATCTCAGTTTACCAGTGTTTGGGAATTTTTTTTCATTTAATATATTGTCTCAGCTTCAGGCAATGCAACTTCAATGTTTTCATTTAACTTCATAAAAGTGAACATGCACTTCAAACCAAYTTTGAAGGCAAAGCCTTAGTCTTATTAAGGCTTACCATGACAGTATTGTYGAACTCATCTTTCTGCTCTGCTTCAGGCTTTTTCTTCCCCTCATTTTCTGATATTTGTAACTCCTTTTTTCCAATAGTTCTTACCAAGTTTGGCTTGTACTTCTTGTTCCACGCTAGCTGTATAGGTGGAAGGGGTACCTGYTGATGTTCTTCTTGAGTGCTGTTTTTGTCATCAGTGCAAAGTTAAGACAGAAAAAATAATCCAAAACTTAGTACAAACGCATGTTACAAAGACAAACACAGGTCCATTAGTATTAACTGCAAATAACACTGAGTTTTTAAGAGAAATCTTATGAACTAAAAAAAATTCAGATGAGTTTAAATTACAAATGACAATTTGTTCCAGCAAAAATTTCAAATCACTGGTCTTCTAAATACTTCCAACAACAGAATTAACTAACTCACTGAAGGTATTAACTTGCTGACTACTTTCTGCTATAAAACCAAAGCATTTTTCTAATTGTTTCTTTGATAAGCAAACTAGTATTTCCCTGCTTACATGAAATGAATCCAGTGTTTCAGATGATGAAAGAGTTATAAAGTGAATGCTCATTAAYGTCATGCTTAGCACAGAAGCTACTGAAATTCTTGTATCACTGGTGTTAAACTACGAGAACAGAAATTTTGCGCTGTATTTTAATTCGACTATGTTTGCCAGATGGCAATCCATTGGCACAGTGATTTCCTTGTAAAATTCTTTCATTGTTACACTCAAGAATCAAAAGAAGCTAAGCCCTTACCCTGCAATAGGAGTAGATATGTCATCTTGGCTMATTTCAGTTAGACAGAACTCCAGTTCACCATCCTCTGATCTTGACAATGTTTCTGGGGACTTACAACTTGGCCTCTCAGAAACCTCCTGAGAGCAAAGTGACTTCTCCTTTCCCAAGGATTCTARTGCATTTAAGACTTCACATTTTCCTGCTTTCTGAAAAAAGTAAACACAACCAGAAAAAGCTGTATTAATAAACTAAAAGGAGACTCTATGAAGTTTGGTACTTCTGACTCTCTGAAAAACTCATTTTTTTGTACTCTCCTGCAAAAAACCTCTGTAACAGCTCACTATTGATTTCCTAGTTTTTCCAGGACAAATACAAACTTTTTTATTTAAGACAAAATATCTTGAAATCTGTATTTCTTCTGTGCCATCTTCTATTAGTACTTTTCTTTCTTCTCTGTCAGCTCTATCATGCCACCTTGGGTCAGAAAGACATCTGGACACATAACAAGAGATTCAGTCATCTTTTTCTCCTCACATATAACCAAGTGAAAAGTACACAAGTTTTAATGTAGAAAATTTTAGCTTTTGAAAAAATCGTTTCAAAAAGTTGACTTTGTAATTTTTTTTAAATCATCAATATTTCATTTCACAAAACCAAAAGCTCRAATACAACTAAAGGAAAAAACCAAAAGCCTTACATCTGTGTCAGGAGGGATGCTATATTCACTATCACACTGTGTCAAATTTTCTTCCTTGTTAGTATCTTTCTGTGATGCGCCTTTACTATTTACATCCAGAACTTCCTTTCTACTAGCTGTTCTTAAATTTGGCTTTGGTCTCTGGAATCGCGTCCTCAGCAGYCGAGCTGATGATGCAACAGTTTTCTTCTCTTCCTTCTGAGGATGGGATTCCCGACTAAAACAAACAAAAACATGTGACAATATGGCATACTTGTATCAKCTCTCAGAGCAGTAACAACATTGGTGACATGAAAAAGATCCAATAAAAACACAGCAATCATCACAAAAAGCCTCTGTATCTTATAAATAGATAAAAAAAAGCTGTTAACTGCCACTTGAGTCCTGGAAGACAAGTTGAGACATTTTAACATGATACACACATTTTACAAATACYTTCCTCTAACCATGTTTAAAGCTACCCAGCAGACTTACAGAATACCTGTGGCTGACCATTTTTTTTAAGAGACACTTTAAYAGGAAACCAGACCCTATACTCAAGGATTTATGTAAGCACACTGGGATGCACAGTGGAGACTAGCATGGAAAAGACAATCACAGGGACTGAGCATTAGAAAAGTGCATGTTTTTGAAAATTAGGCGAMTAGTCTAATGATCAAATTAACATCCAATAGCATGTAAATTTAATGCTTTCAAGCTCTTGGAGCTTTGTTATTTAAAGTCCAGTATTGCCTTGATTAAATATGTCTTTATATACTTAAAATTTGTTTTTAATGCTGGAGTTGAATGTAAAATGTAAAAATAATGCCTAGAGATACTGATAACTTTGAACCATCCCTTCTATCCATTTAAGTGAAATAACCTTACCCTATAGTGGAATCTGAAACCTGTTTTGAGACATCTGACAAGCCCTTTTCACTTTCATARCTTTCTGCTTCTGAAGACTTTTCTTGGAAACACTCTCTTGTATATATTGAATTCATCTCAGAATCYGTAGCAACATCTTCTAACGTCACACTGGATAGCTGAGTGTCTTCATGAACTGTTAAATCCTAAAATGAATAGAAGTTCGACTCCGTTAAGATGAAATATTTGCTCAATCTCTCTTCTAGGAGAGCAGGAGGAAAACGAGAAAGTTGTAATATTTTCTACAGAAACACTAAGATTTCTCTTGCTTTTGTGYATCCAACTAATATTAGTGTCTACTATAAAAGTAGAAAGCTATTWTTCTTTATATTTTCTCTTTTAAGTTGTTCATCTTCCTGTTGCAGACAGGTAGAGATATTATAAAATAAAGTCCTTATAAAATATGGTTTAGGCCCTGGTATTCTAGCTAAGCTAGAAGTAGTTTGTAAGTTCCCATAAAGAAAAATTATAAGAATGAACACAACAACCTATTCTTAGAGAGAAAAATAAGTTTGCACCTGCGTAAACAATGAATCTGTCCCACAAGAATCAGTGAAGAAAATATGTAAACATACCTAGAGAGAGAAAATTTGAGAGACATATACAATAACCCTTACCGACCAACGAACTGAATTTCACTGTACTGCTGACCAATTAAGTTTAACACAGTGCTTTCTGATATTTCCTATAAATATGAACTTTGTGAATAAAGAATTGGCTTTTCTGCATGAGAAAACTGAATCCCATCTGCTTACTTATTACATCTTCCAACACGCTTTTTCTTTGCATTTCTTTTTTCAGATCTGTTATCATAATACGACAAAGTGAGATATATTCCATTTCCACATWTGCTGGTTTTAAATAGGGTAGAGTTATCTTTTTTCACTGTGTCAAGTGTRGGGCTGTGTTTTGGGTTTGTGCTGCACACAGGRYTGATAATACAGAGATGTTCTAATTATTGCTGAGCAGGGTTTACACAGAGCCAAGGCCTTTTCTTCTTTTCGTAYTGCCAAGCTGGAGAGGAAGTTGGGGGAGCATGCAAGGATGGGAGGGGACAAGGTCAGGACAGGTGACCTTAACTGACCAAAGGGATATTCCATGTCCAGATGACATGCAGCTCAGTATATAAAGTGRAGGGAATGGCTCTTGTCTTCCCAAGTAAMCATTATGTGTGATGAAGCCCAGCTTTTTGGGAGATGGCTGAACACCTGCCTGTTCATGTGAAGTAGCAGAAGAGTTTCTGGTTATGCTCTGCACATGAGTGTAGCTTTCCCTATTAAACCCTACATCCAACACTCAGGGGTTTACCTCAGTGCCTGTTTTCCAGCTTTTACCCTTCTACYTCTGTCTCCAGTGCTGCTGGTGGGGCAGTGAGCAAGCGAGTTGGTACTTGGTTGCTGACCAAGCACCATGGAAAACAAAYGCAAAAATGAGGAAATTTTATGACAATTTCGTTTACTCTGAAATAATAAATGACGTATGTAAAGCATGTTCCAAAAAATTATGTGGTATTGTACCTAGGTCTTTGTTACCGAGGCCTTTAYTAAGGACCCAACAAACAGCATACATATGCAACTGCTCCAGAAACTTACACTTTTSAGGCAGGGATCATTGTTTTCATCTCGATGTTGTATGACACCCTTTTCTGCTTCTCCTTCAGTTGTCTCCTCAGGATCTTTTTCATCTGTCTTTTCTTTTTGCCTAGCAACAGTTCTTCCTAGATTTGGTTTTGGTCTCTGTATTCTACCTCTCTTTARAGGTGCTTGATTCAATACAATCTGTTTGCCATCTTCTTTTAAACCAGCTGTTTCACTAGACCTGGAAAAACAAATATGATCCATGAAGTGCATACCATACTTGAAWGTGGAAGGAGACTTGGAGAAGTGATTTTTTTCCCCTTTCTTTTAAGTTATTAAGATACACTTACCTAAAATATATTACTACCTTCCTGAGAGAATAAAATTGGAAGTGTATCTAGTAGGGACTGAGAGTTTAAACTTATGTTTGCCCTGTTATTTTCCTCTTCCCATTGGTGACAGGATAGCAGACTAGGGAGAACTTTTTCTGATCCATAATGGATTTGTAATCTCTTTCTATTCCTATCTAGTCTAGAGGCAGATGGACCTAATTTAACAAAGAGATAAAAAAATATGCAAATATTCAGAGATTTTTCTTTAGTCTATTCAGAAAAGATGTAAGTAACTTTTTTATCTTACTAATGTAAAAATGTCAGTAGTGCATTATTAGAACTGTCAGATTCTTCTGCACCTTTKTACACTGAGCATCAAGTTACAGAGCAGATAATGAAAGAAATAACCAAAAATATCTTTCTGGCAGATTATCACACCCARTTTATCTCCATCCATCCTCCTCAAYTAGCTACCTTTAAAAGAAGTTTGAGGTTTTTGGTTTTCTATTTGTGTTCTTGGTTTAGGTTGTTTAGGGGATTTTTTTTTGTGGAAGAGTTTTTTAGTTTTTATTTTTTACATTCTCTTCTGTAAAACATGTTAATCCTTTTACACTAAAGCTGCCACTTCACTGAAGGAAAATTCAACACTTAATAAATATGTGCATTACATTGCCCACATATTGGATTTTCTTCCTCTTATCTGACACCTAGCACTTAATAACTTTAAAAACACTTACTCCTATTGTTTAAATACTTAACCACTGTTAAAATGGATGGATTTTATTACTAAAAGCGAGTAGCTCAGGCTTGTTTTAGTTTTCAAGGACTAAGTTTTCAGCTTTTTTACATTTACCATAACTGACTTATAATTTAAAAGCACCGCTTTAAAAATGAAAATGCTTAATGTATGTTTCATAAGTTAATGAAGATCCTATTTTGCCCTCCATTTCTGTACTACAGAAGTTTATTCAAAAACTTCTATAATTWCCACACTACAAAATACTACCAGAAGTGACAAAAATGGTAAAYTGCAGGACAGCAGTGCTTATCTTCTRATTTTTCTCATACTTACTGAGACAYTGTCTCCAGGATTTTGTCATCTTTTCCTGCAGCATCTTCACTGGTAACATCAGATAYATTACCTTGGTCATTATTCTAAACAGAAATAGAGTATTATGACATGAACAGTCTTACATTCATAAAGTACAGCATCACCCAACTGATCAAGTAACTGTTCATAGGAGGAGACAAAGTAGATTGCTTATGACACCCAAAAATTACAGGGTAAATTTCACTGTCAGACACATGCAGTARAAAACTAGAGCAAACACCTGAAGCTGTATTTGCTGCAGGACATGAAACACTATTGGTATCTACTGTTTGTGTAACAACCTCTCACCACAGGTGAGATTACCAAGTGATACCACACTGTCACTGAAAGCAGGTTAAGTAAGTGGCTAATTCCTGGTTATACTCAGGAGMAAAAAAGTAAAGAAGAAAAAAAGATAACATTACTGCCGCATCCAGAAGCTTTTTAGCTAACACATTATCTTCAGTGATRTTACTTTATTAAATACCTTCTCAGTTTCCCCTTTAGGCTGTAGATGGGATATTTTATCATTTCCTGCATCCTTTTCAGGCTCTTCTTTCCTTCCAGATGCTCTTGTAACATTAGGTTTAAATCTCTGTCGACATCCTCTAACTATTGTCTTTTCAAGTGCAGTTTTTTCAGGTTCTCTGCACAAAGAATCCACAACAGTGACATTTACTCCATAATATTCAAGCCTATCTAACCACACAATGTCTTGCACAGACTTTTTTACTGGAATTGTGTTGTCTTCAGAAAGATTTGCCCAAACTTATGTAAGGTGCTTCACACAAGAAACAAGATTTTGTTTYGTCTTACAACATGTGAAAACTCAATTTATCTACATATTAGAAAGAGATTAATTTGTCACAGAGAGGAGGAGCCGAACTAGCTTGCATACCACAGCTGCTTCTGCAAGTGCTAGAAGCAGAACCATTACCTAATAGCTGAGGCTAGGAGAAAGCAAAGCCATAGTTATCAATCTCYCCCTTTCAAACTACAGCATTGTTGGTACTTCATAAAGAGATGCTTTCATCAGCTTCCCAAAAAGATGTACATACCTTCTACCTAAGTACCACCTGATATAACAAAAAAAATGCTAAAGTCTATTTTGAATTTATATTAAAGCTTCACAGTTACTGTTATCTTTTTCTAAGAGAACTATATGGAACAAATTAACAATTATAGTCATTTAATACCAGGAGAGTGGAAAAGTGATCTCAATACTTACTGAGATGCAGTATCCAAATCCCTGTTCTCTGCTTCTGTGGCTTCATTTCTGTTTCTTCTGCTGTCCTCTTCAGAGCACTGGAATTGAGGCAAGGAATATTACTCTTGGTAAGTGTGCAGATATTGTGGTCGCAGTTMCCAAAATTCTAAGACTCAGTGGCCCACAGCACCCCCATTGAGCAAACAGACGCAGCATCAAGAACAATATACTAAGTAACATTCCTCTTTCTGACCTTTTCACCTGCATTTGCAAGGGTTGGAGGAGTTTTGGCCTCCATTTTGTCTTGTGTTGCAATTTCCCTCCTTCCAGATGATCTCACTAAATTGGGTTTAGGTCTTTGCAAGCGCCTTCTGTCTGCTGACTTCTCAGTTCTCCTTACGATACAAATAAAGGTATACATTATTACCAAAGAGAAATTTAAAGTTTTACATGGTTCAATATGCACTTCAAGAACATCACAGACTGCACGGGTCAAGACATTGCATGCAGCAAGACAAACAGAAAAATCCCCCCACTGTATCTTCCTGGTATTAAAAGAGATGCWACAAAGTTATGAAAAGAGCATCAAATAAACCTTAACAACTCTGCTAGCTTTCAGTGGAATCTACTTCAAAATACTTGAAGAAAATATTTCTTGCTGTTAAACAAACAGGAATATTTCTTCTTCTAGGGATTCACGATTCATGCCAGTCTGATTAATTTTATAAGGAATCAATATAAATCTGCCCTATATACAGTGTTTTGCATCTGCCTCTCCTGTCCCCCTATCCTGTTTCAAAGCTATCTCAGTCATGGAAATTTTTTTCAAATACCTTGTCCTACTGCCCAAATCCACAYCTTACTGAAGAAATGGAGTATACATACAGAACTCTGTGTCCTTAACCACTGCAATGGCATGTCCTGGGATTAAAAACTGATAGAACCCTACATCTTATCAATAATCTTCAGACTGGGAACTGAACTACCTTTTCTTATATTCTCCCTAGAACAGGACAAATAAAGCTTTGACAGTCTTTTTCATAAGAGTGAGCTGCCATTCAAAGATGGAAAGACAGAAGTTAGCATAAACGAATTCCCCATCTCTAAATCCCATTTATAAAACTGTATCACAAAATAWGAAGTCAATGATCATTCAAAAATGCACAGTCCTAGGCATAGACTTCTTTAAATACCATTTATCAATGTAAGAAACAGTCATCAAAATTCAAAAAATTCAAGAAGAAGTACAGAAAAGACAGAGACATTTTGGAGTATCTTCTATCTTAGAAACTTCCACTATATTCCACAGAAGAACAGTTTCCAAGTACGAAAGAAGATATACACCATACATGTGATGCATACAGGTAATAAACTCTGATGGACAACTACAAATGTCAAAGAATTCAGWGAGGCCCTTCTATTGRAAAAACAAAAATCAAACTTCACAGCCAAGCTTTACCCAGTGTGRCAGAATTTCTTCATCCTCTAGCTCTTGCTGGCTGAAGAAAGACTAGATTTTTTACCTCAAAGTTCAGCTAAGTCTTCCTCCCTATTCCTATCTACCAATTTAATCTCAGYTAATGCACTGCTACTCAGTAATCAAAATTTCTACCAAAAAGCTTCACTGAATATGGAAAATAAGTTATCACTACCTCCTGACTGGTTCAACATGCTATGGCCAATTTGAATTATATCCAAATTGAGTAGACACAGGTTTAGTTCAAGCGCCACTGCGAAATAAAGTAATTCTACTTACATGATTTCAGACTGTGAACCACCATCTGATGCACTTTGCTCTCCATCTGTTTTTTGTGAGTGATGTGTATCTTCACTCTGAGGAAGAAATGTTGCAGAAAAGAAACAATAAACTTAGATGGTCTTCTACTCTAATATAAAGAAAAGCAGAAACAWGATTGCCATAGTGGTTGAGAGTAGAAGGGTCTGCTAGAGGGCTTCTGGTCCAAGCCCCCTGACCCAGTTTAGTGGGTTAAYCTGGGCCAGATGCCAGGCACCCACCAAAGCTGCTCACTCACTCCTCTCTGCAGTTTGACAGAYGAGAGAAAATTTAACACAGGGGTCATCATGGCTGGAGATAAGGACCAGGAGAGAGATCACTCACTAAAT
>CADDXX010000212.1:1304861-1385772 GCA_902810485.1 Alauda arvensis
TCGGGTATTGTTCAATTTATTGTGCTAGGGAGTGCTTGACTAATTGAGTAAACAGGTTTTTTCCACTTCTCTCTGAAGAAGTTATTCCCGAACTGGCTGGGGGGGGGCAAGGGAGGGAGAACACCTTAAGAAGTGTTCTCCCAAAGTTACCTTAAATCAATACAAGTTATTGCGTTTCCTAACCAGGGTTATGGTCAGTTCATCACCCAAGGATGCTCCCACTGCTCAGGGAGAGGAGTCATTCTCCTRCTGCACYCTGGGGTCTCTCCYACAGGAGACAGTTCTCYRTGAACTTCTCTGAYRYGGCTCCRTCTCATGGGCACCAGTCCCTCTCAGACTSCTGCAKCATGGGACACTCTTCCATGGGGTGTCCTCCAAGGACAAGCTGCTCCAGCCTGSRAGSAGGGYTTCTCTCTCCACTGGTACCCCACTGGATYACAGCCTCCTCCAGGCATCTCCCTGCTCCAGCATGGGGCTCCTCCATGGGCTGCRGGTGGATCTCTGCATCCCCCATGGATCCTCACACACACACAMACCTGCCTCACCATGGTCTCACCATGGGCTGCAAGGGAATCTCAGCTCCAGCATCTGGAGCACCTCCTGCCCCTCCTTCTMCACTGACCTTGGAGTTTGCAGAGCTGTTCTTCTCACATGTTCTCTCTCTGCTCTTCTCTGGTTGCAATTACAACCCTGCATCCCCTTTTTGYTTTGAGTTCTTCTTAAAYATGTTATCACAGAGGMGTTACCATCATTTCTAATTGGCCCAGCCTTGGCCAGAGCTCATCCATCTTTSGAGCCACCAGGGATTGGCTCTGCTGGGCATGGAAGAAGCTTCCAGCAGTTTTCTCACATAAGTCACCCTTCTAGCCCGTTGTTACCAAAACCAGGCCACACAAAATCAATACACCAAGGGACTGGAGCTGGCTGCCCAATACTGTGTCCAGACAGCTTCTGAATCTTGCCAAGGATTCTTCTCTGAATCTTACAAGAGAGACTCCCACAATCTCTCTGGGCTGCCTGTGCCTGTGCTTGGTAACGCTACAGTGAAACAGGATTTCCTGGTGCTCAGAAGGAACCTCTTGTCTTGTATTGCTTGCCCATTGTCTCTTGTCCTGACACTGGGCACCCCTGGAAAGAGTCTGGCCCTGGCCTCTTTGCACCCTGCTCTTGGGTTTTTGTGGAACTGTTGAAGAGATCTCCCTGAGTCTTCTTTCCAGGTTGAACAGTTCCTGCTCCTTCAGCTTTTTGTCATAGGAGAGATGCTTCCACCCCTTTACCATCTGTGTGACCCTTTGAGGGGYTGGCTCCAATGTGTCCAGGTCTCTCCTACCAACTGCTCAGTCYTCCAGRTGTGGCTTCAYTGGTGAAGCTGAACAAGGGGCAAGGATCACCTCTCTTGGCCTGCTGGCAACACTTCTSCTGCTGCAGCCYGRGTCACCATTGGCTGTTTGTGCAGCCACAGCACCTTCCTGGGYCWTATTTAACCCACCAAGACAGCTGSGTTCTTCTCTGCAAAGCTGCTTYCCAYCTSGGTGCCTTGGGTTGTTCCTCCCCTGGTGCAGGACTTTGCATCTCCCCTTGCTGAATTTCCAGAGGTTCCTGCCAGCCCGCTTCTCCAGCCCCTACAGGTTCCTTTGGAGCCCAGTACAACCTTTGGGTGTTTCTGTCTTTGGGAAGCAATTCCTTCTATATCTGCCTAATCTGTAAATTTGCTGAGGTTACACCCTGCTCCATCATCCAGATCATTTGCAGAGTAGCACAAACAACCCAATGCACACTCCACTCAAATCGCTTTCAAACATCATGCCAGTACACCAGCAAAATCCTGCTCCAAGGCCTAGCAATTCATATGATAGTCCTCAACTTTTAAATAATTAAAAGCTGTTTATATTGTCTATGAGGTAAGTCAGGCATGCACACTATTATATATAACATTTATWTAACACAGTATTGTATATAACATTTAGGTTAAGAGACAGCCCATTAAGCCCAGGAGAATTGATRGAATTTAGTTCTGGTGATGTTCTCAGGTCTGTTGATTGTTTTCCACCTGCTGGTGAAATCATCACAAAAACAACCAAGAAGAACTACGTAAAAAAATAATACCTTTGATTCTGTAGTTTCTACAGATTGTGTTTCCTTGCTTCTAGTGTTTGAAACGGGTAACTCTGGAATCTGGCTTTCCTGTGACATGTCATCTCTCATATCTCTGGTTCTCAATTTAGCAGGTTCTTCTAGTATAACATCATTGCTATCTTCAAGGCTGAAATAAATAAAAGCAYATGGGAACATAAGTGCACTTGTAGGAAAAAAGCTATTTGTGCTTACAGGCAGAGGAAGTTGCACAGAAAAACAATGCAATTTTGACACTAAATAACTACCCATGTTTCAAAGAATCTCACAAATCTCACAAAGTTTTAGTAATATTTACAGACTATGACCTTCAAAACAACTTTTGTACTTTTGCACTGCAATTATAAGATGATGTTAAAATCTCATCTGATTATACTAGACTGATTGCTTTAAAGAAAATAAACTTCAACATGGACAACTGTACACMGATGGTTTTTTCCTCTGATCTTTTGTAACAGTCTAGGCTGAGTCCAAAGGCAAATAACTGTCCCTTCGTATACTTCTAATGAGCTATTAAAGAAAATGGAAGTTTCTTGGAATCTGTATGAAATAACAAACAATTACAATACAGATAAATACAACAAATTAACACACAAAATTCTCAAGCAGCACCTACAGTATCGTAATGAATTTTTAGGTTTACCACTTTCACATATAACAAGTTTAATAAACAAGCATTCATTTTCTTTCACATATAACAAGTTTAATAAACAAGCATTCATTTTCTTTTTAGTAAAAGTGTGCCCAAAACTGAACCCAAAAAGCTTGCCTCTCACCCAAATTCTGCAAAAATAAAATCTAAGCAACCTTTCTTTTCTACAATAACAATTTTATTACAGATAAAAATTCCAAACATATAGTAACTCAGCAGCATTATAAAGCAGTGCTTGAAGAGAAATATTGGAAGTTAGGATAAACGGTGGTCTTCCTAAACACTCTTTACCAATGAAATAACTTTTGGAGGTGATTTTAGTAGTTATGTACATTAATTTTGCAATCCCATTAGGACAGAGAATATTTTGAGTACGTAAATCATGAACAGCTTACTCAACCCCAGGACAGTTCTCAGACACCTGCACATTCTGTGGCAGTTAAATGGTGGTAAACATGAATAAATAAAATCAGTATTAAAACTTTTAAACTATTTTTTTGTTTTGCCTAAGCTTTCCATTATATTACCTGCATAAATTGACACCATCTTCTCTCTCTATTTGATTATTCACTGGTGAACAGGACTCTGATCTCTCTTCTTCTGTTACAACAGTCTCATTTTGTTTTCCTTCAACAGCACTGTCAACTTCTTCTCCACAGGTAGTAGGACCATYACTGCTTGCATCATGTATCACTTTTTTCCCTAATAATTAATAASAATTAAATCAGTTTGGACATTCTGGAAAACATTTTAGAATTCCAGTAATCAAATCATACTTACAATGAAGAAGAATTAATATAATACTTTAAAATCCCAGTAGAAAAAGTCTAAGTAATAAGATTTAAAAGAACTGTTCTCATCCTAAACAAAGTATGTTTAGATTTAAAATAAAGCTGATTTTAAAAGGCATTGTTCCACAACCTCCTACAAGGCRAATCAGAAATATAAACCAAAGCCCAAATTCTGACTTTTAAGTTTCCAATGACTCTATACATCATTTGTATTTGAACAGGAAGTGAAAATATTTGCCTCTTACTTTTATTAGAAGACTTCCCTTCTTCAGCAGTTTTTGAAGGAACAGGTATTTCTTCTGGAATATTCTCCACTTCCTGTTCAAGATCATCTTTTCTCTTCTTCTTTCTCTTTTTTTTTGCTAATGCTGGCTCTAATGCAACCTGTTCTTCTGCCTGTTCAGAAATGTCCAAAGATTCCTCATTTTCTTTCTCAGCTGTCACACCATCTGCTTCTGTTTCTGCATCAGAAATTCCAGCTTCCTGAAGTTCATCTTGATCATTAGCGGCTTCTGTGCTGGCAGCTTTTGCTATTGAGACAATATAGTTTTTGGTTAATAGACTGGTGGAATACTAGGAGCCACCAACAGCAAAGGGATTTCTACAAAAAACATTTGTGTCCTCATGTATCACTGCCAATACACGGCCAGGGGTATGAGCAACACTGGGGAATGTCAGTCATTGACCTGCCAGTAAAGCTTCAGCATAGATTAACTTCAGCATTTAATACAAAACACATTCTGTACATAKRAMAACACTTCACAAGGAGAAAGTCAGTATGGGATRTAAAGCTAATTTAGGAAATGCTATTGTGCCTGTGTTTTTTTGCAGTTTATATAGTCACATTTGGATTCAGAGAAAACAGACTTCGCTACTCCTATAAAGAATTTTTGTATGTCTGCAGAAATAGGTGATGATGGTTACAGAACGTACGCAGTGCAAAAGCAATTTTTCATCAAGAAATGTGTAACACTTGGTCATTATATCTTACATAAGAAAGCTGAAATATTACCTAGCAAGTATTAAACAAGTTATTTTCTGAGTTTGGGGAGTTTCTAGAATTTTCCTTCCTCCTATTTTAAGGACATTTTGTCTTGATCCTGTATTTAACCACAAAGAACTTTTCCTTTCCTTTTCATTCATCTTAAATGAACTTGTTTCCCTGCAATTAAGAAGTCCAAAATGCAAGAGAAGTAGAAAAACATACTCACATTATTTTACGCATGACAAACCTTTAATCTACCACTAAAGTGTAGAAACAAGATTTCTCTACATGGTTTTAGGTCCTAATASATGGGATATTTAACTTAATCAAACCCAAAATCAAGGCTATAGAAAAGCAACAACTCTTTCAGTTTTAAGAGATGTTGCTTCCTAGCTAGCATTCCCTTTAAAAAGATGTTCACCYGCTTGTTTCCCAATACCACTCAGAAAAGGATGGACCCTTGTGGAACAAAGAAGTGAACACCACCACAGAATTAGCAAGAAATGTGTGAAATGGGTGTCAATATAACTATTTTTAATTAAAAACACATCTGTCAAATGTCCTTTGTCAGGTACCAAGGTAGTAAGACACAGTGGTGATCAACAGTAATTAAACATAATTTTTATTTTGAACAGACCAGAAAGATAAAACAACTGTTACGWTATTCTCTGAAAATAATCATACCCCTCAGACTCAGGAAGTTAAACTACTGTTAAAGGAGAACCCTTAAGACAAGAGGACTCCAAATGCAAGAAAACTTTGAACACGTAAGAGTTTGCCAAAAATATGATTTTGGCCCAAAAAATTMTACAAGTGAATTCATTAGCAACTCATGGAGATACTTAACAGCTGGTAAATCAGAATATCAGTGCTTCAGATTGTGGAAGAGCACCATTTCCACTGTGGTATCATGTTTTTGCGCTGTTACTAATTATTACCATCCTGTACATCAGTAAACTACACCTGAAACGTTACACTATGAAGCTCAGCTCTTCTAGTCCTGTCCACAACAGGGAAGGAAAATGGGATGCCCTACGTGATTTTAGCTCTGCTACCAACACATTTCTGATCACTGCTCTGTAATGCCATCTCTTTTAAAWTACCTTTTGATTTCTTCTGCGGCCTTGGAGCCTTTTTTTCTTTTGGCCTCTGGCTTTTAATGTTCTTTTGCTTCCTCTTTTCCTCATCTGCTAAGACCTTCTCAAGCAGCTGGGCAAAGAATTCAAAATCAAAGGGTCGTTTTTCTTCTAYCAGATTAAAGCAAAGAAATAGAACAGATGCCAAAGTTGATTTTCAAGCTTTATCTTTGTAAAATAATCAGTGATATATGACATAATAATAAAAAGCAAAGGTTATATACATTTAAACAGAAAGTTCTTGAAAGTATTTTCAGTATCACTTGAGCAGGGGCTGAAAYTGACATAAAGATAACTGGATTATTGTAGTTTGGTTTTAAAAACAATTTTTAACTAAGTAGTTCAAAAAACTTAAGAASTAACAAATACATAAACTGTACCATAGTACCAAATAATGCACTAACATGCTGTTGTAGGACATGTGTACCTCATTCAACTAACAAAGAAWGTCTTTAAGGACTCTCAAAGCRGTTTATAATAAATAACCATGGTAGAAATTCSCACGAATAAGAAGAATTATCTTCAACTGAATAAAGAGATGAAAGTTTATATTRATCTCATTTAGCAGACATCTAGGAAAGATAGAGAACAAACCTAAAGATTGCTATTGTGAACTATGCTTGTTAAGAAAACCTAAGATTCCACAGTTTCTGGATTCATCAATGAACAAAAACTTCCTTCTAAGTAATTCAAAGAAGGCAAAGCACAGAAATTACTGTGGAGATAGATGGCTACCGTTTAATGACTCAYTGTAGGGAAGGGAATATTTACTTACTGAAAGCTTTGTCTATTCTCCATGCATTAGTTTTTTCCTCACGTTTGAACTTGTTCTAAAAGCAAATGCACAGTGGTGTTTATCATTAAGCAAGAAATGCAACAYGTTGCACAAAATGGCAGCTCAAGCTAAGCCTTCAGTGCAACAAACCAACTGAATTCACATGCATATCCACAGAATACAAGTTTGTAATTAATTTTCAAWTATAAAATCTATTACCATAGCTATCATTAGCTATACTTTTTTTCTTTTATTGTTTTCTACACCTTTTCCTGGCTTTTAATCTGAGGAAGGTTTGAAATATCRAAGACTTTCCCAGCTGTATACAACAAAAGACATTAACACAGAAGCCCCTTACCAAACACCAGTTTAGGTGTATCAGCATTCTTTAACTAAAACGAAGTGTGTTTAAATATGCTACATTTACTAGATATATTCACTGAAATTCAACCAGCATTCTAATGTTTCAGATACTTACAAACTCTTGAAACAGGTATCAGAAAACRAGCACTACTATAGAGAAAATTCACACCAAAATTATAAACACTAGTAGAGGAAGCACGGGAATGCAAACAAGAAAAGTAAAACCAGATATTTAATTGTTTTATTGAGTGCATTTTAATTTTTACCTTAATTTCTGCTCTGGCTCTGTGAGGAAACAGCCGCCCAATCAAGGAGAAGTCCGTTCCTACCATACTGATAGCTAAAAAGAACATGTCTGTTTCTAGAAGGGAAAAGAAAGAAAAAATTACACATACTTGAATTTTTACTAAAYCATCCTTCTTGCTATCAGAAATAAAAACACTTTGCAAACTTAATGTCATAAGATCAGTAACTCTGAGGTTCTCTACTGTAGCTGCAAGCCCAGGTAAGTGTATATGGAGTCYGTTATTTTACCTAGGTCCCTCTAATAACATTTTCTGAATGAACTACCAACAGAAAGATTTGTGCAATCTATTAGAAAACTGCAGAATGTGAAGTGTGCTTTCTAAAGCTAGTAATCCTAAGCTAACCAACCCCAAATTGTCCATGTCCATTTTTATTATGAACACAAGCACAAACAGAAATCAGGAAAAAATCATGTAAATCTACTGTCTCCACTATTAACAGAAAAAGAGAGCATTCYAAAGAGAGCACAGTGAATTCTTAAGCTATTTTTTCCACCTAGAGCTGTAAAAAATAATTTCCAACTGTAAAAAATCTTACTCTGTATTGTAAGCCTAGAGATAATACTCAATTCATAGAAGAAGTGATGAAGAACCCAATCCACCCACTCATAAGAACACAGCTGTCTACTTGCACTGAAATCAAAGAGAGATACAGAAATCACACRGAGATACCTTACACAATCTATTACTGCCCATGCCGGAAGAACCTAKTTAAGTACCATATAGAACTCAAATATCTGCAAACCAGAATTCGAAATTACGCTCCTGATAAAGTAGACTAGCATTTCCTCAGCATCTAAACATCCATGGCAGGAAAAAAGCACACAAAGCCTACATATTAAAAGGCACTGGAGTTTAAAAAAAAGGACATTTTTCACAGTAAATACCACAGCTCTGCCTGTTGTATGAGTGTGGAGGGTTGAGATGACATGAGATGACATCTCAGTAGATCCATTTACTCCATTGGGGATGAAAAYTAGGAGTTTTCTGCAGATTTAAGACTTGAAATCAAAAATATACTCACCTTTATTTGACCATGGTTTTGTGTAAAAACTTTTCCTGAAGCTAGAATATGTAGTTGTAGAGCCACGCTCAAAGATGGGATCATTTTCTTCTACAACACATGGACCTTTTGTTCTTAGAACTTCGACAGTTAAGCTGGGAAAGAAAACACATAGAAAGACTCACTTCAAAATATTACTAAGAAAACAGATAGTAGATGTTTATAAGACAGCTATAATTATTTTTCCACAAGTGAGCACTTCTACTGTGTAATTAATTTTAATAATTACACTAACATGTACTTTAATGGGCGAATGCAGCAAGAAAACACTACCCTATTCACATTCTGTGAGTAAATTTGCTTTTTCTGTTTTGTAAGATATAATACAGACATAGTTAAGTAGCTTTAAAAAAAAAAAGAAGACTTTTTGACATTTGAAAAATCTATTTTGTAAAACCATGAGAACTTCTCAATAGCCTTCTACAATACTTTCAAATTCCTTTTGCAGGCCCTCCTTATCCTTAAACCTTGGCCTAAATCTTGTATTAATACTTTTGAGGAACTCAGCAATTTGATGATCTACTTTTTAAACCTCATATTATAAGCAAAGTTACTGAAATCATTGACAGAAGAATAAAGCAGCAACAGGCAAGATGCAAAGCTGGAGCAAAYTGTACTGATAACCAAATAACAGTAAGCAGATTCATGTTACCTGTGAGAAGCAAAAAAGTCAACTAAAAAGAAGACATTTGGAAGTTTGACAAATCTTCAGTGATCATTCACAGTAAYAAAATGTCATCTTCCACTCTACCTCCTTCCCCAAAAACATTTCTCATACAGTATGCCACTACAGARATGCAGATTACTGCTGCTTGTATTTTGTCACATCCTTGCACTGTTTCCTAAGTCATTGTAGCTCAATCTCAAACATAAATACACTCATCCCAGTCCAAAGTAGTCCTCCATTTACAAACTGAGCTGCAATGCAGTACTGTCCATGAGTCAGGCACAGAATTTGTCACCTTTCTTCATCCAGAATGATTGAACCATCTTCTGCTACTTTCACACGAGGAACAAGAAGTGGGCCATCCTGACTCTCATCCCCGTTATCTTCTTCTTCCTCTTCCTCTTCGTCATGATCAGGAGTACTTTTATCTTCCTGTCTACAATTTTTAAGACAGCAAGCAAAAATACTGTCAAGTGTTTTGAATTGCTGCTGAGCATGTCAGACATTCAACAATTGGATGAACCACCCAGCAATGCAATACATCAAGAAATCAATCAATATGTGAACTTTGAAACCTGCTTTTCATTSTCCTGTAAAATGGAAATATGCAAAACTTAACACTGAAAGCAAAATGTTCTTTACCAGCCTACCTGCCCAAATGACATTTTTTATAAATTAGTCTGTGATATTGAAACAGTAAAAAAGTATACCTACACCATTGGTATTATCACAGAAATGCAGGTTTTTTACACCAGAAAACTTTTTGACTATACTTCAGCATCAAGACTTACTCTTTTGTTTGACTCAGTGCAGAACTTCTTTCTGTTCTCTTTTCTTCTACCAACGAAGACCTAGAATGTCATAAAAAGCTAGAGATGATTGTTTGTACAGATACATTTCTGCTTTCTTCCACAAAACTGGCTTTTAGCGGACAACAGACAAAGAAACACAAAGCTTTTTTTTCTGTAAATTCTTTTTATCGCTTCTAGATTGGACTACACAACCACCACTGATTAGTAAATTTTGCCCTTTTTTGTACAAGCAAGGACAAAAAAAAGATATTTCAAGCWGAAATCTATTGTAAGGATACAGGGAATGGGAGAGTATCTTGCTTCTTTCCTCCTTAGGGACCATTCAGTGTAAAAGAAAAAATAAAGGAAGTRATAAAACACACAAGCACACAAACATCAACAAGCAAGTGATAACAGACAACACCAGAAAACTCATCTACTACTGAAAGAACAGGAGCTGAATAACTGTACTTCTCTTCATGTGATTGCTTTTGGTAGTTGCAGGAAAAAGGCCCTGCTCTGCTCTGTCTATGGCAGTCTGTGCATCTAGTGTTCCCTGTGTGCACCTCAGCCTTGCTACTGGTGAAACATGTAAGTGGACCAGCAGCAGCTACATTCATCCACATGGAATGTAAAGACCTCAAGGGTCTTGCAGTGCATTTTGCACTGCAGCACCTAGAAGGAGAAATGCTTAGCTTTCTGAGTCCATTGGATCTGGTGGGCAATTATAACATCCCTAACAGCCACAACCAAAAAAATAAAATTCTACTATTCTGTATTTCTACAGAGATAAATCAATGCTAGGGATAGATTCATGTTTGTGTATTTCAACAAGTGCACTAAGCTCCATTCTCACGTCTGTACCAGAATTAAGCACACATGAAAACTTGGAGCTAGCCTAGAAGTTTTTATTACCATTGCAACAATACTGTATCTCTGCTAATATCCCATATTTAGGTATTACAGAGGTTGAAAAGTAATTTAATCTAAGGAGAGAGAAAAAAAGTCASACTTACTTCATAGGATTGTTTTCTGGCAGATAGTAAATTAAGTCTCTCATGGTCATTTTAGAACGATCTGGTGGTGAGCGCCCTTCGATTACTGGAGGCCTGTGTTTCAACTTCTTCCATRCAAACCAAAAKAAAACAAAAGAAAACAACAAATACTTAGATTTACCATAGAAGTATTTTATAGTTCACAAATTATTTCTACTTTTTTTGGTTTACAAAGTACCCCATTCATGGAATTTTGTTGTTCACACACGCACTCACATACCACTCCTAAGAACCAAAGMAAAATTATCTTTAAAATGTCCCTTTCTCAGACAGGGCATTATAGATCCTTAAGCCACTTACCCTTTCAGAAACATTCAATACCCAGCACAAATAGTTTAAAAGTTATTCAAAATTACAGAACTCTGTCAATGATCAACTTGACAAATATGAGATATCCCAAACCCAAGCTTCTTGCAGCACACTTCCCTGCTGTATGACAAACTGTGAAACTTTCAAAATTGGAATGTTGACTACAAAATGAAACCAGGTGTCATATCAAAAAGACKTGTGGTCTAATTAAATAAAAAGATAGGCAATTGCTTTTAAAATYTGTACTATTAGGCAACAAAGTGCCACTACTGCTTATAAACAGAATAAAGACATAGAGAGTTATGAGGTGTGACAGACTACTAGCAGTAAGCAGCTAACAATCATCAAAAAACACTACAGCAATGAGATAATGTATGCCGGGTGAATGTCTTGCCCCTTGCCCYTCACAGATAAGCACTACTCAACACAGAGGACTTACCATCCGCTCTTTCTTCAGCTCTTCTTTAAGCATTTCTCTTAATTTCCGAGCTTTGAGGATCCTTTCACGGTCAGAACATGGTCGTTTGACTTTCTCAGGAGAAGGYAGCTTTTCCTCCTGGGTTCGAGGTCTTTCTTGTGTTGGTCTCTCCTTGAGAGGAGAGGGTACATTCTTCTGCAAGCTATCATCACTTTTCGGAGCAGCTACACTGACAGTTTGCTCTTTGTTCACAGATTTTTTTAGTGGTGAAAACTGTGGCACTTGTGGCACAGGTGTTTTCTTCTCAGGAAGCATGGGAGACTTTACAGAGCTTTCAACATTACCCTTTTCTGATGTGGAGGGATCCTTCTGAAGTGAAGCACTGCCATCAGAAGCCTGTGATGTTCGCCTCTGTGGTTTTGGTGCAGAACGTTGARCAGACAATGGTCCAGCCCTGGGTTTGACAAGATTTGGCATGGTGGAGATACGTTTTCTTCTCTGTGTAAGCATCTCTGCAGGTTTACTAGCTTCCCCAGCATCACTTGCATTATCTGCCTTGCCATCACTGGAAGAGTTAAGAGAGTATTCTGAAGTTCTTTACAGTGATAGATTTGTTACTCTTACTTTCARGATGTGTTTCTCGGCTAATCAGTATAAACACTATCAGGATAAACAGGAGAGCAGTTATACACAAGAACCCATGCTAGGACCAACCTGTACCTGGTACTTCCTCATAAAATAATCAGCTCTAAGAACTGGCATATTATTTTCTAAAATTAATCACTGATCAACAAGCCTGCAACACCAACACATTCCCACATTCCACCTCTTTTTTGGGAAGGCTCTCTCCTTTCAGTTGAAAATACCAGTACCATAAAGCTTTATAAAAAATTACCCACATAACATAGGCRACATTCTAAAAACACTTCAACAAAGCTGTATGTAACAGTGGTTTGATGACTTTTATTACAATAAAAGTGAACATTCCTCTTACACATTTGGAAGTAGATGTTACATAAACTGTGACTTCCAGAAAAACTTCAGCAGTCACACTGCTCCTCAACAATTCTTAGCTTCCCTGGAAAACTTTATATGCAACTATTTTGTCTATCACTTATGCAGAAATAATTTTCAGAGTGCAAGTAAAATTGCCAACCATTATGATCATCCTAAATCTGCTGAATCCACCAGTATTCAGCTTCATGGCTGTTGTTCATAATAAGAGAGCAGTATAATTATAACTGAGTCATAAAGAGAGTTTTTAAATTTTATGCTGGAACTATGCCTTGGTTCTGTACATACAGACAACCACACCCATGGTTCACTTACACATATTTTAAAATGGTCAGAAGTAAATGCTTTCCAAGAAGTATTTACAAAGTATGAACACACAGTGAAACTTCCCAAAATTCTCTCCAGCTACTGTCAGTGATTCAGGCAAATGCTGCAGATGATGTGTTTGCATTTAGCAGCCTCTGTTAAACGACGGAATCCATTTGTCCCACTTTGAGTTCATACACATTTTTAGTCCAGAACACCCCTGGGTAAAGAGTYTGGAGGGCTTATTACATGGTAACTATTTATGTGTTTTGAATGAGATCCTTGTAAGTTCCACTCAACACCCACTGTACAGCAGGAGACAATGGAAAGTAATTCTTCATTCACCTTTTCTGTAACACCTGTGTTATATGGTGTTTTTAATCAGAGTGCAACACTGGATTTCTGAAAAGCTAAATATAATTTAATTGAAAGTGTATTAAAAACTAGAATTCTCTTACACTTATAAAATTTTCACTTCTCTGATAATTAACAAAATTTATTCAGAATATAGAAGACAAAACAATGTAAAGTGACTGATGCTACAGACACAGACTTGAGCAGCTGTGAGTGAAGAGCAGTGTCTGCCCCTCCACTCCCACTTATGAAGTAGTTGTAACTGCAGTGAGGTCTCCCCTCAGTCTCCTCCAGGCTGAACACATCAAGTGAYCTCAGCCACTCCTCATATGGCTTCACCTGAAGGTCCTTCAACACCTTTGTTGTCCCCTTTTGGATGCTCTCTAACAGCTCAGTGCCTTATACTGTAGTACCCAAACTGCCCCCAGCATTCGMGGAGCAGCACAAAATTGTCCCARTGCAGAGCAGAGCAGGACAATTCCCTCCCTTGCCCAGCYGTATGCTGAGCCTGATGCCCACTAGGACAGGGCTGGCCCTCCTGGCTGCCAGGCACTGCTGACTTACATTCAATTTGCCACTGATCAGGACCCCCAGGTCATTTTCCTCCAGTCTCCTTACTCAGTTTGTCCATACACCCAGGGTCACTCCAACCCCTGGTGCAGAATCTGGTACTTTCCCTTTTTGAACTTCATAAGCCTGATGTTTGSCCAGCCCCCTAATTTGASGTCTCCCTGCAGGGCCTYCCTGTCCTCGAGGGAGTSAACAGGTCCTCCCATTTTGTATCACCTGCAAACTTACTTAATATACCTTTGAATCYTGTATCCAGGTCATTTATGAAKATGTAGAAGAGCACAGGGCTGAGGATGGAGCCCTGTGCAACCCCACCAGTGACAGGTCACCAGTCTGATGTCACTCCATTCACTGTAACCCTTTGTGCCCAACCCAATGAGCCAGTTGCTYACACATCCCATGATGTGTTCATCCAGGTGCGTGCTGGATGTTTTGTCAAGAAGGAAGGACAYTGTGAGAGCCAGTATTGAAAGTTTTACTGAAATCAAAAAAGATTACATTAACTGGCTTCCCTTGGTCAGCTAGGTGGGCTACCCTGTCAGAAGGTTATACAGCAAAGGCCAATTTTTAGGCCATGAGAATAGATCAGAGTGCCTTTCAGAGTCACACTGATATCTAGTTTGGAAGCTTAAAACTATATTACACTAGTGCACCTGTTAAATAACAAACACAAAAGTCTTTAACGAATCTGCTGAACAGCAACAGTAGCACCTAAGTGAAAAATAGTAAAAATTTCTTCATTTAAAAAAAATCAGGTAGCAAAAGATCCAGTAAGGTGATCCCTGTAACACAAAATTTTTATAAATACAGTTTGAAAGAATGACATCCTTGAAGCACAATGCAAAACAAGTAAAGATTTAAGATACAAGTTGAATAACAGGCAGCATGGGTTTCCTAAAGATAARTCATGCCAACTAGTCTGATACCTGAATTTCCAGCCACTGAAACAGAAGACTCTAACACTGTACAAAAGAAGTGTGAATGTTGCTCTGTAGAACAATTATCAGACTGAGGTAATGTCCCGAAACACTGATCTGTACTGCCTTTGGTGGGGACACAATAAACTGCCTTCACAGAAGCCYACTTGGTGCTGTTTCAGATTTGTGACACAACAGTGCTGACAGCACGCCCATGTTTTCAGCTAATGCTGAGTAATGATTATGCAGCACAGGGTCTTTTCTCACATTGCCCCAYGGCTGACTACACTGGGGATGAGCAAGAAGCAGGGAAGGGATGTAGCCAGGACACTGATCTTCAATGACTGAAGGGATATCCCACTTCATCTGGCATCATGCTGCTCAGTAAAAGCTGGGGGAAAAAGAAATAAAAAAAGGAGGACATTTGGACTTCTGGCATTTGTCTTCCCAACTGTTATGAAGGATGGATCCCTTCTTTCCTGGAGACAGTAAAACACTTGCAGGTAGTGGTGAATGAATTACCAATTCTACTTTGCTTATGWGCACAGCTATTTCTTTATCTATTGAACTGTCTTATCTTGACACACCTCTTCTTGCCACTTTTGCCATTTTGATTTTCTGCCCTTCCCACGAGGCTGGGAGGAGCACAGGTGTGAGAGGAAGCAAGCAATAAACTGCATGGGGTTAAGCAACCAGCCAGACTTAACTCACAACAGGGAGCTCCTCAGGAAGGACCAGTCCTAAAGCCAACTTTAYCATGTGCTTCCATCAGAACAGTAAGTACTAAAAACCAAAATAAGCAAAAAAAACTGTAAAAAGACAGGAAGTCCTCTCTTGCCAATGCACGAAGAAATGAAYACAAAAGAGAAAATGCTGCAGGAATGCAAAACCAAGCTCATCTGGTTACAGATCACAAAGAACTGCTGCACACAGC
Source organism: Alauda arvensis (assembly GCA_902810485.1). Taxonomy (NCBI): domain Eukaryota; kingdom Metazoa; phylum Chordata; class Aves; order Passeriformes; family Alaudidae; genus Alauda; species Alauda arvensis. The sequence goes on from CADDXX010000212.1 coordinate 1,320,400, forward strand.
AAACCAGGGCTCCTGGCTGCTGCAGAGCCAGAATGTCAGACCACACTGGGCCACTCCTTTGCAGTCATARCTTACAGAATCACAGAATCAATKTGGACGGAAAACAYCCCGAGATCGTCGAGTCCAACCKGTGACCCAACACTACCTTGTCAACCAGGCYATGGCACTAAATGCCATGTCTAGTCTTTCWCTAAACAGCTCCAAGGATGGCRACTCCACCACCTCCCTGAGCAGCCCATTCCAATGTTATCCCAAGCTGCACAACCTCAGTGAAGAAACGCGGGTTCAGCTTTGGCTGCGAACGCGTCGAACACCCAGAAGTCCTTGTCTGACAACCCCGGACGCGCAGTCACCGGGCACCGACCGCACGCGTCTTTCAAGAGGTCTTCAGGACGACCCAGCCCGCAGYCACTGGTAACCAGACGGTGACAGGCCATGACAACCAGGCTACAGAGAGCCACCACTACCTCCCGGGATCCTCCGGGTTCCGCCCTGCACATGCCCGTCCCGCTCCCGGGGATCCGCGGCCCAGTGCCGCCGGCGGTCCGACACTGCCCTGCCACGCGAGCTCGGCGGGACTCACCTCTCTGCATGCCGCGCGTCCGCTGATCCCGCCGCGGTTCCTACTCTGTCCGCCGCCGGGGTGTCCGAACCTGGGGGTTCCGACGGCTCCGCGTCCACCCCGCCAGAGCCGGTGGCGGCGGCCCTGCCCGGGGGCCGCACATTGGGCCGCACGGTGAGACGGGCCCGCCGGAACATGGCGGTGGCGCCGGGACAGGCGCGAGCCGGGGGCTGCCAGGAGACGCGCGCACCCGCGCCCCCGCCCGGGAGCTCGGCGGCGTCAGCAGCGTGCGGCGGCCGCCCGGTGACGCCGCGAGCCCGGCCGGCTCACGGCGTGCCGCCCCGGCGGCGCGCTCCGCGACGTCATCAGCGTGCGCTGACCGGGAAAGGAGGGGCTCGAAGGGGAACCTGTAAAGGACAACCAATAATACGCCGGAGCCGYCTGCAACGTCCCAGCAGCTTCTCAGCCGCACCCCTCGGTTCAGCCGGCTCTCGGCAGCTCTCCAGGCAGCCACATTGTCCCCGAGCCCAGGCTGTTACACCAAACCGCCCGCACCTCTCCCTCTCTCCCGGGCCCGGTCGGACGCACCGCACGAACCGCGCAGGGTTCCCGCCCACGGGGCGGTAGGGAACGCAGCGCGTCCCGCTGATTGGGCCGGGTCCGCTCGGCGCCGYGGCATCAGCGACCAGCGAGGCGCCWTAAGGAGCAGCGGCGGCGGGCGGTGCTTCACACGCTTCCGGCGGCGGGTGCGGAGCGGGCGGCTGCTGGGCAGCTTGGTGGCGGTAGCCATAGTGATAGTGGTGCTGCGTGGCGTGAGCGTCTCGCCATGACCCGTGAGTACTGGAGGGCTGCTTGGGGCCTGTCGGGTAGCGAAATGGACGGTGGAAATTGTTCTGGCCACCTGGTCAGTTCCAGGCATGGGCGCGAAACCGAGGGTAGTACGGCTCGGGGGTCATGCCGAGAGTCGGCCACTGTAMGAGGCCGCTGCCGCGTCTGGCTCTTGGTAGACTCGGCGTCCCACTAGCCGGTGGTGAGGGCGTGCGGAGGAGGCTTTTTCCCACGTCTTAGAGCTGTCCGAAGCTGGAGGCGAAAACATCCTACTCCGCCTTCTGGCCTATCAGTGGTGGCGGTACCGCGGGGAGAAATTAAGGTGCTGATGGGCTGGAACAATACTCCATTTCAGTCCCGGCTGCCGCCTAGACTGAAAATAAAGCACTTTTATACCAGTGCTGAACATTGAACGCTATGCTGCTTAACTTGTGGTTGTTGAGGCTGTTGTTGAAAGGGTAAGAGAACTCATCAGCGTGTTCAGTGCTGACGAACAGCAGCGTTCGTACAGCCGCTCTAAAATGGCGGAGAAGTGTGAACCGGACCCAGGATGCTCCRGCTCCCCTGGCTGCTGGGACTGCTCCTGTGCCTTCTGCCTGATAGGTTTGGCAGTAGAGAAACTCCTTATGTTTAATAGATGTCGCGCTTTCACATTCACTCGAAAAAACACACAGTTTTGAGGCTGTGTYTTTCCTGTTTATCTCGAATGTAGGCGCACTGCTGCTGAAGTGCAGCTGAAGACCTGGAACGTAAGCCGTTTGTGGTCAGAACATAATAAAGAGGAACATTTAGGACTTTTGTTGGTATTTTTCTTCTCCTGGAAGAGCAAGGACAGGTTTATTATAAGATGTATGTCTTGCACAAACAGACCAGGATGGGGTGCTTGAGGAGGATTATATAAAAGTGTATAAGCAGAAAGAGTGTACTGGTCTTTTTTGTGGCAATTCATGCTTGAACTTCAGGAAGCTGAATTGTCTTCTCTCGGGACAATTTCATGGAAGATTCAGGTTGATATTAGAAAACACAAGTGGTTCCCCTGAAGGTGGGGATAMTTACTTCACTGAAGGTGAAGTAATGGTGCCAAATATTTCTTGGCAATGTTTACTTGGAAGCATTGATGGTAAAAAATAAGTTTCTCTTCAGACAGTTGTTTGGTACTCTATGCTTTGTGTGCCTTCTGTATTGCTCAGCTTTTCTAACGTCTCTGCTTTGCTGTGCCTGCTGCTTTTCAGTGATACAATTGAGTTCTGTTTCTAAATTTAAAGCCTTACCGTGTGTATGGAAAAACTCTGCAGAACCCCTGCTCAGTATTTGCTTGGAAAACAAGGAAGAACCAGAGGTTAAGGGTGGAGAGTAATTGCTCATAAGGAAGTATGTGAGGTTTAGAGGGGAGGGTAATTCTGGCTTTAGCATTTATTTTGACTTCCTCTCTGTTTTCTTCATGATAAAAGATACCTTTTTGTTTGGTTGGGGGTTTTTTTGTTTTTTTAAAAGCACCGTAGAAGAGCTCTTTCAGTGCTGCCCAGTCATTCATATAACGTTCTTACCTCCTGAGCTCCATAAAACTCAGGAACCATTTATGGCCTGGAATGTGTCATCTGCTCGTGAGTCACCAAGTTCTAATCAACACWAGTACTGCCAGAGACAGCTGGTTTGCTTCAGTCTCTGAACAAACAGCTGCCCTTCTTCKAGATGGACTTTGGGGACAGGATGCTAGTGAGGATGATGAGTAAAAGTTCTCTTAGCTTTTCCAAAAGGTAGTACTTAATRTCCTGTCACAGACAAAAAATATCTTCCAAGACAGGAGCAGCCCTTGGGAAGCAGCAGTCATACAGGGCTGTTTTCACTTGAGCTTCTGGCATCTCTTACCWGGCAGTCCATAGGCTGTTGTGAAGATTGCACAAACCCCTGCTCCTGCAGGATTGCTCATCAGCTTGCTGACATGGCAGGTACCTTTGTCTGCTCAGAAATTATAATCATAATTTCCAACAATCCACAAAGTGGTGGATCATACCAGCAGATTGTTGGTTAAAAGTGACCTGCTCATGAGATGCTTTTATAGACCAGAAATTACAGGCACTGAAGATTGAGATCTCTGGTTTTGAGACTGAAGGATGGCATAGGCAGTCTTAAGACTGTAGAAACATTGAAAAGAGGCACAACAGAAATTATGGGGAGATGGAATTGTCWTTTTTGAGTATAAAAGAATGAGATCATGTTAGTTCAACAGCACAAATTATTATGCCTGGCATATCTAACACTGTCAGTCCAAAAGAAGTAGAGCAAGAAGAAGTACCAAGCCAGTGAACCAGCTCTGRCAGGTTGGAGCAAAATAAAACTAAGGAAGAGAATACTGAGGAGAGATTGCCAGCTAATGCAGAAGAGTTTACAGTATGTGGCCATTGCCTGGAAGACCCTGACTATTTAGGTGGAGAGTCGATAGTTTTGATGATTGTGCCCTCAGGAACTTTGTGTGATCAAAGAGATTGCCTTCCTACCTTGTTGGTRATATGTTAAAAACYGATAAATTCAYRGACAAAGACCCTCTAACTAGTTAGACWGTGATATGTTTATTGTGACGTKGGGCCACACAGGGGTACTCCCCTAAAGTCATGTCCACAAAGTACAAGGTTCTTTGCCCTCTATTTCAGGTTTTACATACAATACATGTGCATAACCCCAGCACCTCCCATCATCTGCTTTGTAGTTAAAATTAGGCCATTAGTCCTTCTTGTGTGCGTAGTTCTTCCRTTGTATTGGGTCAGTGATCAGGAAGGATGAAGTCAGGAATATTTTCATCACAATGACCTTTCTACCTTCTTGCTGCTGGTGGGCCTCTGTGACCTCTTGGCACAACTCAATARCCCCTGCTTCATGATTAATTAGCACAGAGTGCAGGTGCTGGTCAYGGTTCCCTTAATTTCAATTACCCATCTTGAAAATCCATCTATTCCTTTTCCWTCTATAAAGAAAGCTAAAACAAGCACATAAGCATCATTTAGCTCTAGCCTAAGCATCTAATAATCATTAAGTTTTCTTCTGTTTTTTTCAGCTTGCATTCTGATCATTAGAAATTGTTCCTAACCCTTAGCTAAAATMTTAGCTCTTTAAAATCTTGACTCATTGGCAGTTAGTTGTGTTGGTAGTTGTGGGGAAAGCTGTCTGTTCCCYGAAGAAGTGTCCTCTCTACTGACAGTGATGTGGGTTTGTGACTTTATATACAAATAGAAGTAATGTTACTCTTCTCTCTTTTGTTGGAAGTAATGCCACCCAGTTGCTAAGGCCAAGGCTTAAGTTCTGCACTTGATTTCAAATTTAAAAAATATTTTTTAGTATTTAAAAAAATAGTATTTGCATGTAACCAATTTCAATGCTGTTCTTTCAGTCTAAAATTAATTCATAAGCTATAGTGAATGCTGGAATCTCTTCGAGAGTGGATGACTCCTCTTTGGATGAGTTACTGACATGATTTTGTCCAGCCTACTGGGGTGATGCTTCTTCTTGAGTCTTTTATGACAAACTATATTTTGTTTCTGTAAGAAATATTAGAATTTTGGTAATCACTTGAACACGATGTGTATAATTGTATCTCACAGTAACAAGTGTGAGCCTTTAATTTCTCCGGTTGTACAGTGGGAGAGGACACTGAGATAGAAGATATGACCCTGCCAGCTCTATACATTGTGCCAAACTGTACTGCCTTTATAACAAACCTTTTCATAGGTAGACTGTGTGGAAAAAAAAACCAGTGGTAGTACTTGTTTAACTGTATATTATCTGTAACTGTGTATTATTATCCTGCAGGTGGGAACCAGCGTGAACTTGCCCGCCAAAAGAACCTGAAGAAAACTCAGGAGATCCACAAAGGCAAAAGGAAAGAAGATAGCTTGTCTGCTTCTCAGAGGAAACAGAGGTAAGATCTAATAAAGCTGAGTATATGTTCAGGCAGAAAAAGGAGAGGGAGACAGTTCAGAAAGAATCCAGTGTCTTAGCTGACACAGCGTTTGAATACTTTGTTTTTATTCATTGGCTAAGTCACTTGCCAGAGCATAAACTGTGGGTGAAATTTTGCTGTATCTRCTGTTTAACAGATTTATTAAGTCCTGTAAAGCTTTTTAATTTKTTAGCAGCTTTTTGTCTACTGCAAACATGAAAATATTGTGTAGTACTTTCTTAAATATGTTAGATCTGTTATGTCCTTTACTTCTAAAACTGAAATAATTATATGAGGTCTACTAATTACGTAAATTGTCTGCCTCGTAGAGTAATGCATGCACTGAAAAACTTTACCACCAGGGTAATAAAAACACTGTGGCTAACTGAAAAATTTTATACTGATCTTTTTTCCYTCTTCAGATGGGGGTTATTAAAGGCAGGGAACTCTGCTTAAAAAAATTGTGAGCCAGTATCTGATATCCAACTGTTTTTTCTTTACAGGGACTCTGAAATCATGCAGCAAAAGCAAAAAGCAGCTAATGAAAGGAAGTCTCTGCAGGCAGGAGCAAAATGAGCTGCCACTATGGAGAAGATAAGAGTGTACCAATGAAGCAGAAGGACCTAGAAGATCATTCATAAAAGTGTCCAGCCATTAAATGATTAAATGTTTATTGTGCAGATAATGTTCAACTAGCATTAGTTAGAGTATTTTCTGGTTACTCTAGGCCTAGTTGTCTACAGTGCTCTTTCAAAACTGACTTACACTCTTCTGCATGTATATGAATAAAAGTACAAAGCAATAGCTTTTTTCTAGCTTTTGCTCCATTTGTTAGTTTTACTTAGTWGTTCCAGTAAAAGAATTTCTGAATCTACAGTTAGACCAGATTTGGTTACCTGAATTCTCAAAAGTGCAACTTCATTCATAATGGAACACACTTGTAAAATGTGCTTAACCTTGCAGAGGTCTGAACTGTAAATCTCAAAATATTTTTACAATAAAATGTTGCATGAAATACTGTCTAATCTGAAATGGTAGTGCTTCAATATCAGTTGATTTTTAAGAAGTTAGCAAGAACATAAGAAATGGATAATCTTGTGGAGAAATGCAGTATAAGAATGTAAATGTAATATAAGTAAAGTTTATAAGAAGTGCATATTATAAGCACTGTCACGTGCAGTTTGGGTCTGCCTCATAGGAAAAATTGCCTCTTGAGTTGCACTTTTGGTGTACAAAAGTGACTCAATTGAGTCCTGGTACTAATTTAAAGTAGCTACAGGCTTGATGTTAATGAGTTCCAGTGGGAGCAGATCTTGAAATTGTTACTCCACTAAAATTATTTGAAACTGCTTAAACCTGCCTCAGGAAGTAAAAGCACGGAAAAACTCAGCCCTTGCTTCACAGCCATGCTTGAGGATTGTGTACTGACCAGGGGACAGCTGAAGAAACTTCCCCATCTGACCATCCAGGAGCCACTCTGGCAGTCACATTTGCACCACCTGAGCTGGGTTTGAAGACCCTTCATAGCTAAACCCCTCATACTCACAAACCAGGATTCCTTAACAGCCCAGCCCCAGGCTTCCAATAGCGAAGTGTCTTACATCCTGACCTTTAATGTAAATTCAATCTTGGTGCAATAACAAAGTAACAGCTCCACCTGGTGCCTCTTYGGAGGGACCCTAAACAAAGGAACCCCCAGGGCTTTTATACCCTGATAGTCTAGGGGTGGGTCCCGGCTCCTGCTGTATCTCAGTTCCCTGGCTGATCCCACAGGTCCCTGTGCCCTTTCTTGTACAGGGGGGTGGCAGTTCACAGCCTCTTCCCTTGCGCTCCCACTACAGCTGTACCAGGAGCTGCCTGCACTGTATGAGTTCCTTAGCAACTGATTCAGTCTGTAGAGACAGGTTTTGAAGCCTTTGCTTTTTAAGTTTTGTTCCACCTAAGTGCATTCATTTATCGGTAACAGGCACCTGACAGAGCTTGAGGAGAGCTGGAAGGAAAATGTAGCTGGTGCTSGCACTGTAACACCTGCAGCTGGTGAGAAATTAAGCAAATTCACAGAATSAGAAYTGTTAAGGTTGGAAAGGATCATTGGAGATCATCCAATGYAGGGTCACCTGGAGCAGATGACACAGGAATGTGCCCAGTTGAGGTYTGAATGCCTCCAGAGAGGGAGACTCCATGACCTCCCTGGGCAGCCTCTTTCAGTGCTCTGCCACCCTCAATGTAATGAAGTTCTTTCTCATGWTGAGGCGGAACTTCTTGTTTARTTTATGGCTATTACCCCTTGTCCTGTCRCTGAGCATCACTGAGAAGAGTCTGGCACCCCCCTTCCAGATATTTTTATGTTTTGATGAGATCCTCTCTCTCTTCTCTTCTCTGGACGGAACAGGCCCAACTCCTGTAGTTTCTGCTCATAAGAGAGATGCTCCAGACCCCAAATCATCTTTGTGACCCTTCACTGGACCCTTTCCAGTATCTCCTCGTCTTTCCTTTACTGAGGAGCCCAGCACTGAACACAGCAGCAATTCCTTTGCYTGCTTGTCGTAGGCTCGGTCCTGGCTCCCGCTCTGCAGCTCGCCAGGGCGGGTTTCCCGGCTGAGTAGGCCCAGGGAAGCACGCTGAGGGCGCCGATGGCGGCGGCGCATCCCGGCGGCGCCGATGGGTGGGACCATCCCGGCCCCGCTTCCGGCGGCGGGCGCGTGCGCGGGGGGCGCGCGCCATGGCGGACACGGTGCTGTTCCGGCGCGGCACCGGGCAGGTGGGAACGGCGGGGTGGGCCGGGAGCGGGGCCGGGAGAGGGGCCTGGGCATGGCGCTAAAGGCTGTGTGGCCTCCCCAGAGCGACGACTCGGACATCTGGGACGACACGGCCCTCATCAAGGCGTACGACAAGGCGGTGGCCTCTTTCAAGGTAAGGGGTCGGCGCGGCCGTGGCTGGGTGCTGGGGCTGAGGCCGCTGGATTCGCATTTATTGTTTTTCTCTTTTCCCTAAGAACGCCTTAAAGAATGGGGAGTGCTCGGAACCTTCAGAGAAGCAGGAGCAGCGCCCGGCGATAAAGAGAAAAAACCATAAAAAGAACAGAAATAGAAACAAGAGCAATACAGCGCCTTTGAAACAGGTCGTCTCATTTGTAAATGCCAGTGGTGCTCGTACCGCATGTTGTACCTCTGTACTCAAAAGTAGCTGCTTCATCACCTTGAGAGTAACATTTTRGGGTGGTGGTGTGAAGTGATAACGTTATAAACTTTTACTTTTAGGTTACGTATAGGAATTTCAGTAAATACAAAGGAAACACTGTAGGTGGGATCCATGTTTCTGGACAAAAAGCAGTTTAGGAAAAGGCACCTTCTGTCCAGGTATTAACACGCTTCTCTTGCTTCTGTTGCAGTGGAAGGTTGGTGACAGCTGCAGTGCTGTTTGGTCAGAGGATGGTAATCTGTATCTAGCAACTATTTCTTCCATCAACCAGAAGAGAGGCACATGTGTGGTCACTTACACGGGATATGGRAATCAGGAGGAGCAGAACCTGTCTGATCTACTTCCTCCAGCCAGTGATGAAACAGTACATGAGATGGGGCATTCTGGGGAGGTGAGGGACTTTTTCATTCTTCTGTAAAGAAATGGGTAAGTGGGAGAATCAACTTCTTTTAGTATGTTTGGTGGCACTGCTGGTGTTCAGAGTGAGAAGCGAAGCACAAACAGACACAAATTGATGGAGGGAACGAAAGCATCCCTTCTTAAACCCAGCGTGGAAGAAAGAGAGGAGCAACAAGAAATTCACCAGTGAAAGATAACATAGCTAAAATTGTGAGCAGATAAAGTTATTCCTGAGTAGGACTGCGAGGGCTAGAGAGAGGGAAGGATGTGAATGGGACTTTCCAAGCTTTTTCACACTAAAATTGCTTGATGTAAACTCCTGCTTAGTGCCTTTCATAAAAATGTATTTGTCTTCTAGAATGAAAATGAGACTCCATATTCAACAGATGAAAGTGAAAAATCTTCMCAGTCATCTCGAAACAAAAACAACTGCACAAAAGCAAGATTTTCCCCTCAAAACTTGAGATTTCCCACACCACCACCACCAGCCCCAGGCCTGGGAAGGGTAAGCTCAACCTTAATTGAAATMATTTATGTACCATTGTTGAGCCTGGTATTATTGTAAATCCTGAGACAATATGATTGTATTTATCATTGTCTAGAATTCAGTTAGCAACATTTTGAAAATGGATGCATAGATATGCATGTCAATGTCTGTTGAGCTGCCATTTTGTAATAATTTGGCCACACTGTAGTCCTTCTGCAGTGCTGCTGTCTAGTGAGGAGAACCTTCTGGTCCTTAGCTAACACTTGCTTTCCAATTGCCTTTTAACTTAAAAGAGGGGTATTGTTCCCTGGGTTCTGCTGGTGTGATTAATGACAGTGCTGTTGGTGTTTTAAGATTTTGCTTTTTCTAGCCAATTGGTATATTTCACTTCGCAGGACGTTTAAGGCGTTAAAGGTGATGTCCACRTGTCATAGAGTCTCTCAGCTGTAGCTGCTCTCTTGAATTAGGAGTGAATGGGGTGTTGATACACCYTTCAGTTTTCCTGTTGTGTAGAAGTCTTAGCAATAGCACAATTGTTTTCTAAAACACATTTTGTTTTCTAAGTATTACTGTTTGTGCAAGATTTCTTTATAAGGTTTTATTTCATCTTTTTTCTTTGTATCAATTGATTTGTATCTAGATCTTTATTCAAGGATATTCACTAGCATAATGGAATTTAGTCAGCTTTTGCCCCATCCRCACAGGAGCAGAGAAATTGTCTCTTTGTCTGTGTGAATATTTGATCTGTTTCTTCCTGTGGAGAGTGTGACCATTGACTTCCACTTAGGAAAACCTTGTAAGAATGCTTGTATTAATCAGAGCCCTGTTGCAGCAGTGTTTACCTCAGTCACGAGTAATCTTAAGTTGTACTTCTCAAGTTATGGAATGTGCCTCAGAAAAAGCTGTTGTCTGTATTTTCATTAAATTGCTGGGTTGTATTGCCTGTTGTTTAAGGTACATGAATTGTTTCACATAGTCCTCTTAAGTCAAATCCTAATACCTCAAATTCCCTTTTAACTTGTACTGTTCCACTTTTCTTTTTTTCCATGTAGTCTGGATCAAAATTCAAGGCGCCTCCCTCRCTTTTATCTTGCTGGCCCCCACCCTTCCCAGCAGGACCACCAGTAAGTGACAGAAAAATGGGGAAGATGAGTCTTGGTGATCTCAGGTTTTCTCACTGAATGTGCTCACTGCCTGTGCTTTTAGAAYACATTTGTTTGCCTGTATTTTTCAYRTGTTTGTTKACACATTCAGTTACAAATATTAATGATAATCTGAGTACAAGGTCTGATTTGCACTCATTTCTGTGACAGTGTAGCTGTAAATTATTTGAAGAAGCTGSACTTTATGTTATATTTCACTGAAGAAGATAGTATTTTCCCCTAGTAACACTTTTTGTGCACAGTTAAGCTAGGGTAGTCTTGTTTTTCCTAGGCTTTAGAAATTATATGTGTCCATGTAATAAAGCATCCTCTGTGACTCCTTTTCAGAGAACAAACTGAGGATATGTTCCTATTTTTCAGTTWTATGTTTTAATCTTTTAGAATTGGGTGCTCTCTAATCTGGGAAACATCCTGTTGAAACACAGACATTTCCTTTGTGATTACTTAGTTGATTCCTCCTCCACCACCACCACCCATGAGGCCAGACTCKGCTGAGGACGACGAAGCATTGGGGAGCATGTTGATTGCCTGGTACATGAGTGGTTACCACACTGGATATTACCTGGTATGTGCTGCTGTGGCTTTGAAGTGTCTTGGTAATTTTGCACTGCTGTTGGTGCTCCTGTTGGCAGCAAGAAGCCATACAGGGAGGGCTGCTTTTTAGGGGTCTTATTCTAATTTACAGTCGCTACCTTTAAAGGTGTTTTGTGTTGTGGAAAAGTTGTTGTTGAGAAGAATTCACACCAGCCAGCATATATATTTTATATTTATTTATTTATATGTATATTTGGTTGATGTTTTAGTATTTTGTTCAACTGTCAGGCACTTTTATAGACACTGTTTTACAGCCATTGTAAAACAACCAATTCTGTCTTTGTAGACAGGTGGAGTAAATATGTTTATTTTTCAATACTCTTCTGTACATTTTCTTTCAGTATGAGTGGTAGTATCACATTTGAGATTGGATTTGACACTTTTGCAGATATTGTTCATCAGTAATTGTTGCATGTCATTCTGAAGGTCCAGTAGAAACTGTCAGCATAGTTGTGAAAAATCTGTGATTTGTATTATTGATTCATATTTTCATCTGTGCACTTACGAAAAAAGAAAATTACACAATGAACTCTTTGCGCTGAGGAAGCTGGAAAGGGAGGATACTTCAGACTATATATAATTGTGGATTGCTTAATTTACTTTCAACTGAACAAGTAGTATATATTTGAAATTATTTTGTATAGTCTTTAATTTATAAAGAAGACATGTAATTTAGCTTTTACCATTTTTGAACTGCCCATTCTGATTTCCAAAGAAAGTTTAAAACTGCTCATGATTTGTAGAGGAGTGAAAAAGATTGTCCAGAAATGTTCTTGTTCTGCAACTAAAACTTTTATTTGCATGGGCAAAACTGAGATTTTACTGAATTGTATCCTGTAGGGTTTAAAACAAAGCCGAATGGAAGCAGCACTGGAGAGGCAAACACATGCAAAGTAACTGAATATTGACCACTGTTCTGAAGGATTGTAAGTATYGCAGCTTTGTGGTAAATGAAGATGCAGTCAAGTTTTGAACTCCCTTCAAAAACCTCTTGGCTGTGGGACTTCTATCCATTCTTACGGCTCTCTGTAAAGACTACTTCTGCCAGTAGTAATCCCTTCTTTGCTTAGCAGCTGTGGAATTGTATTTTCTTGGCTAGAAKGAAGGAAAATATTCATTGCTCTGATAAGAGTTTTAACGACAGCATCTGTCTACATCAGGGTTAACAATGCAGCTCATCTGAATTATTAATGGTTCATAGTGGGCTRTTTTGGGAAGAAAAGGTTGTAAATGAAATGCAGTTTTTTTATCTGTGTTTCCTTACACAGAGGGGATGATGCTAGATTGTASCTAAACTTTGTTTTCAGGACAAATTCAGTTTGATAATGTTGAGCAGTTCAGTTCTCAATACTTCAGTGCTTTTATTTGAAATGCTTTGTCCAGGATTCTCCATTGTATTACTCACTTTCTTATAAAACAAAACTCCTGGGGGATTGTTTTCTGATTTTCTGTGACAATATGTAATTTCTGTGTAATTGGGTAGTTCTTTGTGTGCTTAAAACCAAAAAGCTCTTTTATACTAATTTTTGCTTCTTTTTTAAAGCCAGGTGCAAATCTTTTCCACTGAGAGGTATATATCACTTACGCATTGGTGGTTGATGGTGAAGAACTGAATTTTGTAAAGACAATTAGTCATAACATTTTCTTAACAYTGAGCTGTCTCTGTTAACAAATAAATAACTTCAGACTAGTAATTAAATGTGCATTGAAATTAGCTATTTCTTAAAGACCTCTAGTCAAATGTATTTCAAAAGCACTGCAGCAACAAAATACTTTTTGCTTCCCTGAGGCAATCCCAAGCCTTCTTACCACATTATAGATTTTACTCTTTTGACCCCATGTGATAGATTTCATTTGTCTCTCAACATRTCTTGCATTTCTCAGACTTCCTGTCTGAAGGGCAGCACCAGAATGATTGATTATGGTTATCCTCTTAGGAGAGAGCTATGGCAGCAATATATGTTACAGTGGCCGCTGGTGGCACTGACGTGGAAAACAGTGTACTGTCACAGTAGGAGGGACATTCTACAGGTCTGATTAGAATCCTGAAATATGACACAGGTTTCAGGAAGGCTATTGTCTTGTTTCARATGCGTGAATAAAGTTCTACTCTTTAAACTTTTGAGTTTAGGGATGTAATTTGTTTTGGGATGGTTTTTATTTTGAGGGTTCCATAGGCATCTCTTTGTTGGATGAATGGCTGAAATACAGCAGAAAGCCTTGATGTGTTGCATTTTTCTGATTACCATTACTGAAAGCAAATTAGGGAAAGCCTGTGGAAAGGTAAGTATGGATATAGGTTTCAGCCCTTGCAATGTAGGGCTGGATTTTACTCTTCTCTGTATAGAGGCTGTAGCCACAAACTAGGTAGTCATTTAGTTAATGCCAGTGGTTTGCTTTTCAGGATAATACAGGTGTGAAYTTTACTGCATTCACTTCCTTTTCCTACTGTGGTCATGTGTCAAAAATCAGCTTTCCCACAAGTAATTGAGCAAAAAGAGACTTACTTGTAACTTACCTGAGCTACTTTGAAGGTTTTGTTTTGGTTTTTTTTTTAATAATTGTCTAGGTGACATAAATTAAGAGTGATTGCAGTGAGGCAAAGCTTCTAAATCATCTTGTCAGATTGCTGAAGAGGCAGAACTGCCCTCTGCTTSAATTAGTTGTGTTGGTGTCTGGCATCATTACAAAAAGTGGCCTTCATCAGTTTTTAACACTAGTAAAATCTAACATACAACAATTTCACTGCAGTTCTGACTTCAGTAAAGAGGTTTATGTTTTAAACAAATGATTTGTGTGATTGATTTAATTGCAAGACAACTGAATAGAATATTAATAAAAGGGTGTACAAGAAAGAGGCAAATGATTCACACACATGGGTGCTTGCCACACTGAGAACTCCCAGCAACTGCTGACCACTGCCAGKATATGTGACCTGGAAAGGTCCCTTCTCCCATCCCCGTCGAAGATGTGAGGTGGCACAGAATAATCTGGGACCCCTAGTCATGCCCTCTCCTAGCTGCTGGAAAAACGAAYCCCATCCTGGCTGGAACCAKGAGAATGTTTATTTGAAATGGAGGTGTRTAGTTAATAATACAAGAAGACAAGGAGAAAAAAACCCAAACCCTAACACTTTCAAACTTTTCTAGACTTGAAAAATTGGTGAAAGGGGCAAAACCCATTGCTAAGGTAATTTTAAACTCCTACACTAGGGATCCTTCATCATACTAGACATTTTAAGGGCTGCTGTATCAAGGAGCCATTATCACTGTTATTGTCACAGGACCAGACAATCAAGAAACAGTGATGAAAAGCCACCATTGCTGCTGCTCTGGGTATAATCTGATGTGTGAACATGCAGATAGTGGCCACTTCTTATAAGGCAGACACATTATCAAGTATTCTAAAGAAATTTCTGTAACATAATGATTTGCTAACAGAGCTTTCTGAGCTTCTGAAAACCTCCAGTTTGCTACTTCCACTGCAAAATCAGACAGGTGTCARTAAGGATTTAAAGATGGTCCAATGCCATGTGAAACAAGAACAAATAAACAGTGAAGCTGAGGTATGGTACATTAAAAGTAAAACAAATTTGTTGCTGCTCAGTCAAAAAAAAAAATAGTAGAACTTTGAACTGTACACATTTGAGCATTGTGATACTCAGACTGAGAAGAGTTACAAAGGATACTTTAGTAAGATACYAGTATGTTTACAAGTGTTCAAATACCACTCTTACAGAACAAAGCAAATAAAACACCCACTTGTGCAGCCTACTGGAGGTCAGACATCAGATCAGCTCTGCAGAGATTGAAATAACCAAGCATAGCAATCTCTCAGGCCTGAGTAACATCACATGAACTTCTCAGCCTTGCCTTATTGTCACCCTACTTACAAGATGTGACTCCTGTAATTAAGTCACCATATATACTGAAATGTAAAAACTAAAGGGAGATAATATAACAGATCTGGCATTTTTTTACAGAAAAGGCGTTTTCCCTGGCCTGTATATACTATGGTAGTTTGAAGACTCTACTAGAAAAGAATTSCATTCACATAACATTTTGGAAATGCAAACTTTTAACTGCCAGAGCATATAAGCTAATATAACTAGCAACAAAGTTATGAAGCTCTATTTTAAGTCAGTGTATTTTCCCACTGTTTTTTTGTTTGTTTGTGTTTTTGTTTTTTTGTAATTTCCATTGCTTTGTAGAAGAAGAACTAAGAAGGCATTTCAATAGAGGTTTCAGCATGAAAATAAAATGTATACTCATTCAAGTGCTGTAAATAGACTTGTGCCATTCTRTAAGTCAAACCAACAATCCCTTCCAGCTTTGCTTTTAAAAAATTACTGTGGCAAACCAGAGTATCTCTCTGGTTCTCCTGGATGGGCAGGAGCCTGGACCAGGGGGTGATCCTCCCTGGCCTGTGCCAGAAGCAGTGGTGGCTTTTGGTCTCAGCCCATGGAAAAAGCACTGCCAGGCTTGTCTGAGGATTTGGAAGTCACAAGGGTTTGATTGGTGTGATTTTTGTTATGTCACTGGGTGAGTAGAAGGTTTTTAGATTTTGCTACATAGACATAAATGAGGTAAAGATGGAGGCAGATCAGTGTGATAAGAACACATGTTTCTGTCTTCCTTTTCCTCTTTGCAAAGGGTGTTGGGTTTTTAGGATTGGTAAAGGTGAAATTTCACTGCATGACATGAGTTTTAGTTATTGGTGTTTAGAGAAAAACAATGTTAACGTAGTTTAGAATATAAGAGCCCAGACACTGTCGTGGGTGGGAGAAAAACCATTTTTCCAGCTGCTTGTGAAGTTCACGCTGGACAAAAAGAACTTAGAGATAAGATTTGTAAAATAAACATCTGCAGTCTGCAACCCAGATGTTCTCCGATTCCTTCTTTCAAGCATGGGCCGGTGAGAGGAAAAATTTACACTGCCGGGGTTAATCTCAGAAGAGATAACTCCGACATCTGGTGTCCTGCTGGGTGGGCAGAAAGCATCTGGCATCCCACTGGGTGGGCAGAAGGGCAGAAAAACAGAGAAGAGCAGGAAAAGAAGGAAGGGCGGAAGGGCACAGTGACCAGGAGGGGCACAGTGACCAGAAGACCACAGTGACCAGAAGAGCACAGTGACCAGAAGAACACAGTGACCAGAAAAGCAAAAATCAGAAAAATTTCCATCCGGCATCCAGCTGAGTGAGCAGAAAAAGAAAAAATCCCAGGGACAGCCTGAATGGCACAAATACCAATAATCAGGCTGAAGAACAGCTCAGAGAAGAGATCTGCACCTCTGCAAAGAGAGAGAGACAGAGACACTTTCTTCAGATCAACGCTGGACACAGGGAAACACCAGACCTCAGCTGGAAGCTGCAGCCCGAGAAGGAAAGGAGACATCAGGACACCTCTGAAGGGTCTGCTTTGGTAAGATGTTGAGAAAAAAGAATGGGAGGTCAATCTTCTAAAGATAAGACATTTATAATACCTTCTCTATGAAGGTTGATTGCAAAATACCTAGAATATTTCACAGTGACATCAGAGACATTTTAAAGACAATTAAAAAAAAAAAACACCACGGAAAAAAATATGCTTCATTGTTTCTAAGACAGACTCCCTTCCCGGGAGAGAGGGAGGGGGAGCAGCCCACTCTTATCAACAGGAAGGCAGAGAAATCGTAAATAATCCTTCCTCTTCTCAGAGGAGGCAGGAGCAGTTCAGTATTCACTCTCAGGCATCTCAGGACTTTAAAACTTGGGAAATTAACCCCACTTCAAAGCTATGGGGAGACACTGTACCCTCAATTACCTGTAAAATTACCTGTAAAAAAAAGCCCCAGCTCTGGCAAGTAAATCAGKGTTTGTTCCTCTGGCATACACCAGCCATGTTTTAAAGGACTGCATCCTGCACACTGTACCTGTAAGTGTCTCTRCTGGGTTCTTCAACTTCTGAACAYGGATGTCAYACTTTGAAATATTAACAACCACACTTTTCCCCAGGCCAAATTCACAAGGGGCACAGAATTTCTTGTGCTGTTCGCATGGGGTACATCTAACCATCATGGTAAATAAAATCAACCCACAGCAAAAACACTGCACACTGGATTAAACAAGGGTGTGAGAAAAAAAGCAGCAGTTGCCATTTCTTTCAGAGACCATGATGAATGAGATGTATTAGACAAAAAGGACTCCAATCTATCATACTCATTTCTCATGGTAGGGTTTTAACTCTTCTGCAGCTGTTCATGGATTTCCTGGAATTCTGTCTCCATATATTTGACAAACTTGAGAAAATCAAAGACTACATGTGGGAATCAGTGCAAAACAGAAAGATCCAGTTCACTAATTTAATTGTTATTTATCTCTGCTGCAGGTTGTTTTTTTTTTTTACTTTTTTTGAAAAAACAAGACTACTAAATTATATTATGCACATCTTCTGCATAACATTAACCATCACCTCTCTTTCTTAATAACATGGTTTCTACAGGTTATAAAAAGTTGATTTTAGCATACTAAGAAGAGATAAGGTAACTGCAGAGATGGTATAAACAGGTGTATTATTAAATCTGACTAGCCAAATTGAATTTTTTGTGAACTCCAATTGCCTAGTGTCTTTACAATGACAATAGCAAGTATTCAGAAGGTGTTACAATCAAAACTGAGGGAAAGAAGACGTGAGATTTGAGCAAGATGACACAGGCAGTTAGCAGATCCAAGGAACTTCATCCTGCAGCTTAAAAACCTAGAGTGGCCTCAGTGAACCTCTCAGTTCTTCCATCTCAAAGCCATTACTGAATGGTGATAGCATATTTTGAATTTCTGCTTAGATTAAGGAAAAGAAAAACAGGTGGCAAAACATACAATTATGTCATGTTGYTATTAGCATTGTGGTGACACAACGATAGAAAATACTTTGTGGTGGTCCAGAATGTAGCAGAATGTCTGCAGTTCAGCTATATGTATTCAAATTCTGCTCCCTGTAAGTCTAAAGAGCTTTGCTTTCTCAAGTAATTGAGGGATCTTAAGGATTTATGACATTTACTGAACAAATTCATCCTTAAGAAAGTGATTCTAAATCCAGGATCTCCAATCTGTGAGGGTTTTTTTTTTTTTTTTTTNGCCCTTGGAATTTTTTCCCTCGAGTTGCTAAGACACAAACGACTGGGTGATTGTCGGTACTTAACAAAGACAAAAGAAACCAGGGAAGGAAAGACAGAAGGGACAGGGGAGCTGGGGGGTGGGCACTCTTCCCCTTGGCACTGGAGGAGAGAGGTCACCCAGGCTGTTCGCTTGCTGCGAGAGGCGTTTCACTGTCACCATCGACTCTGCTCCTGGGGAAACCTACCACCATCTGCTCGTGTGCCCGGGGATTTCTGAGCTCTCCTCCTGCCCCACTGGAGTGGGCCCAACCCTGTCCCCGCCGTCGCTTTTGCGGCTTTTGCCTACGCTGACCTTGTTGCCATTGATTCAATAAACTGTATTAAGTTAGTGATAAACATTAATAGTTGACAGTAATTGACATTAGTAGTAGTAGTAATGCTAAGGCTTGGTAGGCCGTATGTAACCTGCAGATGAACTCTTAGAGCAGATTTTGTAATGTAAGCAGTGTAGCTAAGAGATAATCACTTATCTGAAGGAGTGTATCAATTTATCTAGGGAATGTACCTTTGGCAGAAACCTAAATGTCAGAGAGATAATTGTACCAGGTGTTAGAAATGAAGTAAGAACTTGTAACGATTAAGAAATCATGTAAAGAAACATATAAAAACCCTGTGATTTTTCTGAGAGATGGGGTCCTGTCTTTGGACGCTAGTCCACGGACTCCCGGGCCCTCAATAAAGCACCGCATAAACGACYTCGGTTGTTTGTGTTTTCTTCGGATCGGGCAACAACCTCACACCCCTGTTCTGCCAGGACATCTCTGCTGCTCCAGCCACCACTGCAGGAACTGCCCACTACCTCATCACCAGCCTGGTTACAGCTTGGTGCCTCAGAACCAGAGATCAGACTGCCCTGATCTCGAGGTCCTCGAGGTTTCCTGGTTCTGTCTTATTATCATTGCTGTAGTTGTATGTTTGTTTGCTTGTTTCGTTAGATATATATATATATTAGTAAAAAAACCCCTGTTATTCCTATTCCCACATCTTTGCCTGAGAGCCCCTTAATTTCAACTTTATAATAATTCGGAGGGAGGGGTTTGCAGTCTCCATTGCAAGGGAGAGCACCGGCTTTCCCTAGCAGATACCTGTCTTTTCAAACCAAGACAAGTCATATTGCTTTCTCATCCAAATCCCAAGCCAAAAAGTGCTATGATTGTTATAAAAGTCTTCTAGTCCTACTGTATTTTGAAAAATTACTGTGGTGGGCTGACCCTGGCAGGACAAGAGGTGCCCACCAAAGCTGCCCTACCCTGCCCTCCTGAGCTGTGCAGGGGAGAGGAAATAAAACGAAAGGCTTGTGGGTCAGGATAAGGACAGGGAAATAATTATTTACCAGTTATTGTTGGGCAAAACAGACTTRAACGGGGGAAATAATTTGCTACCAAATTAACAATGAGAAATAAACCCAAATCTTTTAAAACACCTTCCTCCCACTCTTCCCTTCTTTATGGACTTCACTTAAAATTTGCTCTACCTCCATCCCCCCAGCAATGCAGAGAAATGGGGACTGTGGCCAATTCATCACACAACTCTACTGCTTCTTCTCCATCAGGAAGGACTCCTCATGCTTTTCTCTCACTCCAGGATAGTCCCTCCCACGGGAGACAGTCCTCCATGAACTTTCCCAATGTGGGTCCTTCTCAAGCATTGCTGTTCCTAAAGAACTGCTCTGGTGTGGGTCTTGTCCACAGGGCACAGTCCTTCAGGATCAGGCTGCTCCAGCATGATCCTCCACAGGGTCACAAGTTCTGCAAGCACACCTGCTCCAGGATGGACTCCCCTTTCCATGGGGCCACAGAGCATGTGGACCTTCCACACAGTCACAGCCTCCTTTAGGCACCCATCTGCTCCAGTGTAGGGTTCTCTTTTACTCATATTTTAATTAATACATTTTCAGCATTTCCACTCTTGGAAATTAGCTATGAGTGTTGTTACAGATGGGAACTATTATTCCTACAAAGAAAATGTAAACTGGAAGGAAAGTGAAGGCTCTTGCCTTTTTGAAATCCTCTCCCTTCCACATGGCAGCACTCTCCAATCTCAAACTTCTCGCCACAGCTGCATCCTCAACCACATCAAAGGGTCTTCTTGTGTCTTCCTTCAGCAAGTCTGAAATCTTTTAGCAATACTTTCAAGATCTACATCTCACAGGCATCCTAATAACCTCACTGATTGACTGATCTCATGGCAGATACAGTAAATAAGGAAATAAACAAGATTTAAAAAGGTTGGAGCTTCCCACAAGCAAGGGAGATTTGAGAGCCAGTGAATYCCAGTCAAAGAGAACAGGTGTAGAAAAGATTTCCTCCATGCTGTCTTAAATACACAGGACACAGATRAAAGTCTTTATACACCTGAGAAATATTGCCTTAGTAGTGATTTTTTCAGGAGCCAGTTTGAACTGTTCTACCAATGAGACGGGTAGGAAAGTACAAACTAGATACTTTTGGTACTGTGACCAAAAGCTGATAATGGGGTATATGGCTGCAACTTCTACACTTTTTACTTTCAGAAATAGAAGCTGCATAGGAGTATGTTCTTTCGGTCTCTAGCAAGAGAAGAAGGATTTGAAGTGTTCTGACAACCCCATTTTATTTCCATGAGAAAATACTGACTGCAAAGATGAAAATGTTACCAGAAAATACTGTCTTAACAAGCTGTCACCAGCATCAGAATATCTAAGAGGCAGATGCTCAGAGCATTAGTTTGGCTTGGAATGGCCTGCTAGACCAGAACAAACACTCTATGTCCTTCCTTTTCTGCCAGTTTTAGGCACTGCAACGACCTGGCAGCTCAAGGGTTTATAGGGATTGTTTGACTCAGCACAAAATGAGATGTGGATGCTCAACAGTCATCTTTCTGGCAATGCAAGAGAATGACTACACTCTGTCCAGCATGCAGGCTTACTATTAGTAGAAAAAGTGCAGAAAGAGCTAATTAACAATCAAATGAAAACTGCCTGTAAGAACTGAAAAGTAGCATGTATTGTTTACATGTGGTAGGCTTGAAAAATTGAACTAATGTAAGAGGAGGGGGTTTTTTGCTTGTTTCTGTTAAGATTCAGCTGTTATATTGCCATTTCTAATCTGACAAAAAACAAAGCTCAAAAGTTAAGTTCTCTACACCCAGAGCAAATCAATCACTGATGTATTTACCATCATCATAAGGTGACTCTAGAAAACCCATTGTGATGTATTGCCTCAGACACTGCACCTGTAACCCCTTTTACTGAGGTGTAGCACATTACAATTCTCACAGGTTCAAACACTTTGAACAGACACTGCAAAAYGGCAGTCCTGTATTTGTCTCAATTTTTATTCATCGAAGTTCAGGTAAGGATGGACACTTCSCCTCCTGCACCCACCTTACTGTCTGTTGCTCTAGAGGTTTAGCCAAGCAGAGAAGATGAYGTGCAGTTCTGTTAACTCAGTGCAGCCCTAGAACCCAACAGCAACTCTTTTTGTCTTCAATACTTCCACCAGACAATAGTTTGTATTAACTCAGGTCTTGCCCTTTTGCAAGTTCCTTGCCTTTCAGCAATMTTACCCTCCTATAAGAAATTGAAATTTAAACCAGAGAGCTGCAGATACAGGAGTAATAGSATTCAGTTAGCTTTGAGTTGCACCATTAAAACCTAAAACGTGTTTTCAGCACATATTTGAGCTGCCTTACTGAACACCAAGGTGAATACTCATAATACTTGAAATTAATACATGAGATGTCCACCAATTAATTGCTCAAAAAAATCTTTGTTAAATTCTTGTAAAAGAGTATTTCGATCTGCAGAAATCCACCATCCACTAAAACCAGAAGTTTGTGACAGTAGATGTGTAAAATGTATTTTCAAGCCTTCTTTTTGARCAAGTAATGGAACCAAGATGAATCATCACATTATCATAAAAACAGTTTTATTCCTTTCGCATTTACAAATATACACATTATTACAATATCAGCTGAAAAAAGTCATAATTCTTTAGACAAGAACAAAAAAATAGATACAGATAATTCAAATATATATTAAGAGTAATAAAACATTAAAACATTAAAATTTGCATCTGCTCCACTGTTCATCCCTCCGTAATCATCTTCTTGTTCAGAGATGCATCAGTTAAAGCAACAGCTGAATAAACAAATCAGATTCATGCAAGAATGACAAAGATACAGCAATTTCTATTAAGATACGAGATCATACAGATACAGGAGAAGGGTGCTCGTGAATACAGCCAGGACAGCAGTGCAGTGAATCATGCACAAACAGATCGCATTCCACACAAAATGCATTCTGACACACTTTGCATATGTACACCTGTGTGGAAAGGACAGAAAGACAAGTCAAATTAGCAAARATTATTATAATCAACACTACAGTAGGCAACAGTTATGTCATGAAGAGAGTGTAAACAGACTATACCACTAGCATCACAGAAACTCAATTGAATTAAAGCTGACAGCAAGTATATCCACAAGTTTAGCTCAGGTCACTGTAAATGATTCCAAATGGCTGAGTGAAAACTTTTTTATGCAGCTCCCAGGGAAATCCCTTCCCACACTTCTACAGATTTTGCCGTCTAGAGAGTGCGACTTTTGACCACAGAGCTCTAGTTAACCAGGACATTGACTTTCACAAGTATTTTTCAGATTTTTAGAATATAATGCTAAAGGATCATCTCTCTTTCTCACATCCCTCAATGCAAATTACAATGACATTCAACAATACTTACATTTTGATCTTTTATTTCTCCCTGGCAGCCTTGACAATACCTAAAAGCAAAATTGTATATTTAAACTGAAGAAAACAGCCGAATCAGTGTTTAAAAAAAGATCTCATCCACAGTAAAAATTTCTGGCAATTATTTCATCTGTTCAACTGACCTCACAGATCATGGAAACTACAAATATTTCTCAATGCCAGAGGTGTCCCACACCACCCAAACATCTCCAGCAAAGAAGCTGTTGCCAGCTATTTTTCCTTTTGTGACAAGAAAGTTACAGGATCCACAAATGCACTCATTATCACAAATAAGATTTGCATACCGTTCCCCCTTGTATTCTTCCAGTGGAACTTCCTGAAAGGCRTCTAAAGGAAACAAGTGATGGTAGGACCGAGCCAGGTGAGGGGCAGACACTAAAGTAAGACCTGCAAATAAAGAGACACCGTAATTGTTACAAGGGAGAATTTACTGAAAAGCTTTTCTGTATCAAATAAAGTAAAAAGGAAAACCAGTATTTTTAATTACTCAGTGGTTGAGAGCTTCTAAGAATTTTAAAAAGTAAAATTACTTGTTCCATTAGCTAAATCTGTAATCCTGTCAAGTTTTAAATCCAAATACAAAGATCAAATTGCTCAGATTTCTACTGAAAAGGCTTAACTCAACCTTTAGAAATACATTTATAACACACAGTGGTGAAGTTAGGAAGCTCCTTTTGGCAATGATGGTTCTGCTGCATCACACCACCAGTTAAAATGATGTCCTGTTACAAAGCTCTACTACAGCCTGCTATACTACTGCCAAAAAACCATGCCACAGCTCCATTTCAGCTAACACAAGTCTGCTGGTTTTAARACAGTTATTTTTTGTCACACTAACTAGCATGTAGCTGTGTTTTGGATCTATGCTGGAAACAGGGTTGATAAGGCAGGAATGTTTTCTTCACTGCTGAGCAGTGCTTACAMACAATCAACRCCCTTTCTGCTTCTCACACCRCCCATGAGTAGRCTCGGGGGTGCACAAGGCATTGGGAGGGGATACAGTCAGGATTGCAGTCAACAGTGCACCAAGAGAACAAAGGGATATCCCAAACCGAGTGGCATCATGCTCAGCCTATAAAGCTGGGTGGAGAAGGTGGAAAGGGGAGATTGTTCAGAGTAACAGCATTTACTTTCTCAAGTAACTGTTACCCATAATGGAGTCCTGCTTTCCTGGAGATTCTGCTGATGGAAGTGGTGAATGAACTACTTACTGCAGTACAGCTTCTGCTGTAACTATTTTGCTGTAACTATTCCATTGCCTTTAACACCACCCCTGAGTTTTCTCACTTTTACTCTTCTGATTCTCTCCCCCATCTCACCAGGGGAGTGTGTGGGTGTCTGGGGCTGAGTTGCCAGCTGGGGTTAYACCATGAGAACAGGTTAGCTGGGGAATGGGCTGGCACAAACGTCTCCATCACTCACTCACATGTAGTGTAAATGTCCAAACTGCCGTTATGCTCACCACTGCAGCTGTGGRAAATCCACTGCAAATACACAGGATTTCTCCAGTTACACTATTCCTTTGCTGGAATGAAACTCATGCTGGTAGGAAAGACTTGAAATTAAACTAGGATAGTGACCCAAAGCTGTAATTATTTACCCTCTTGCCAAATACAGGCATCCTGGTAATACCTATCGTGTTTAAGTCATATGCCTGTAGAAGTTAGGAGAACAGCACCCCCTCACAATATTAATATTATAAACCATGCTAATCCTCCCTCCCACCCTCACTAAGAGCAATGGAGGGAGGCATCATTGGTTGTATAGTCCATTAACATTTGCAAGACAGAAGGGCTTGTATTTACAACTCTACAGCCTGTCAGGTGCCTGGCCTTGGGTTCAACTGGGAAATMTTTCATCCTCATACTCCTGGATGTGAGAGTACTTCTGCCCTCTTACTCCAAAGCTCTGTTTGCATGGCCTTGCAGTGAGGACTCTGAAACTTGGGTTTAGTTAAATGAGGATCCTTGAGAAGTTACCATTCCCATGTATATCACCCCTCTTCCCTACTTCGCCTTAGGTACCAAGGAATATGATACAGGTTAATTAATTGTAACAGTTATAGAGTCCYGAGAGACACTTGTATGAAGATGACATCCCACGTCACAGAAATGCAGGACTCTTAAAGCAGAGCTGGCTTTTAATTACTAAGTAGAGCTGAATTTTCCTACCCCTTAATTCTCTTAGCATGAACTCCTGATTGATCTGCTCACCTCTTCTTGCTACTTACCACAGATTTTACATTCCACAGGAAGTTCACAGTATTTGGCTCTGCACTGAGGACAAAAATATCCACCCAGTGTAAGACCTGGGTCACTGTTATTTTCCAATTGCCTACAGTAGAAAGAAACAATTCAGTACTTAAGAAATAATACCATGCTACTGCATAACTACAAATAATGTTGTTTTCACATCAAATCATTTAAAATGTTTCACTAGATAGCATGTAACAGTTTAATGTGTAAGTGTCATAAAACAATTGATATGGTGAGAGATCAGTGACCACATTTTCCCACAGGAACCAAATACCAAATATTTCCATATAAAGAAGCCAAGCTTTAAAAATAAAGATATGAACAGTAACGGCATGCTTGTTTCTTTTTAGATACAAAAAAATTCTATATTGCCTTTAAGATGCACATAGTACTTATTCTTTCAAATAGCACACACTGTTAGACACTGTTTCATTCTGAAATTCAGACTTCCCTATCAACCTGGAAAACAATGATTCTTTCATTGAGAAGTGCACTGGTACAGTCATCAAATGAGGCCTCTATTTTAAACTTCCCTTTAAAGTCATGCTAAGAAATACATAAAAAGTACTTTGCTCAGATAATACCCTCCCATYTTCATAATTATCTTTTATAATTATAGTAATAATTACATCAAGAACTGCAAGTAATTACCTTAATACCTGTGTGTCCCAAACAACCGTGTAACAGAATTAAACACCATTTACTACCTTAAAAAAACTTACATGCAAATTTTAAAACACATATTTAACAGAGGTAACTATGGCCACACACTAGACCTACCAGTGGAAATAAAATGTTTATTAAGAAGTCACAAGACATAGCTTACTCTTTCTTTAATACTATTTTGTAGTACTTTCACTGCTGAGCAGATTTTCTAAATATAGAATTCTTATCAGCTCATTGAATTCTAATCAATGCTACTTACGCCATACTAAAGGAGGGCTTTGCATCTTGATCAGACAGAGAAGCGATAGTATGCTGAGGAAAACCTGAAGAGAAGAACATCCCATAGTAACAATTTTAAACATGCAATTATGTGTCAGTTCAATGAACCACTTCAACAAAGAAGTTCAAAGATTATTCTAGACATTCAAGCCTATCTTTTTCGCACTTGTTATTACAGGAGAACTGATATATTCTTCCTAGGTATCAAATTCTTCCCAAAGGTCTCTACCTACATCCACATCTCCCTGACTTTACTTTCCCCAGCTGAAAAAATGTCTTTGTCATAGACTTTGTGTTAACTGAAGCACGTTGGAATCACATTTTTGAAGAACAGTTAAAAAGAAAAATATATGAAATGGTAGGAAAGCAGAATGAGCAGCACACAAATGTTCACTTAAACAATTGTTTCTAATTAAGGGGGAAATATATTTATATGCATCCATCTAGCCTATATTCACCTTCCAAGTGCAGTATATGACAGAGGCGACTACAGGACTTTTTGGAGAGAGATATCTTTCTTTCTATCATTTATGTTTTACAGTTCATGGCAGGTGAGAAGTWGGCTTTTGCAACTGCTGCTCAGGCTTTATCTACATGAAGTAAACCTTTTCATTATCTACATGATATTTTTATCTAGACATAAAAATGCATACATTCTTATCCATGAAAAGGGTGGATGAAAGTGAGAACTCAATGCTCTACTTTATAGCATTATAGTTCCTTTTCTGGTTTAATTCTAAGCTTAAATTTATTGAGAAACACATCAGGAAAACAAAAGGTACCTAATCTACCTGTTAAAAGAACACTCCAGAAGCTGCTAATAAACATGTACTACCTATGGCTCTTAAATCAATTAATAGTTGTAACAGTTGCCTTCTGCAGGAAAAAAGCAGAGGGAGAAATAAATAGTTTTTCATCCTTCATTTCTAAGTATTAAATTTATACCAATTTATATCAATATCGTTCCATTTAGTTGTTTCCAAATTCTGTTCAGTAATTTGTCTTAATAAGCTTTATTTAAAAGCTGACTTCTTTGCAGGAATAGCATCAAGAAAGCTGATGCTTATCTAGCAAAATAAAAGTTAAAACAAACAAACAAAAAAAATTGCACAGTGTCTTTATTATGCTTCTTACTATTTGTATAACCTAAACATTGAAGAGGCAAATAAAGAAAAAGCAAAACTTGTGCTAGGAGTTTGACAAAACCATATCCTACCCATTCGAATGAGGGAGCACTCAGAAGTTGAACTGGCAGGTGGAGGACTAACATGGTGCATCAGCAGTTCCTTATAATGACCTTCATCTAAAATAACGTGGTATGTTCCTGTCACACACAAAGAAATGCCTTACTGTCAGGTTATGAGCAAAAAAGAATACAAACATATATTCCAAATGACAGAAAACAACTTAGGTAGAAAATAAAATTTATCCAAACCTGTTCCTAAAAAGCAGCCCTGTTAATGCTAAAGTAAATGACAAGTTTTAAAATTAGTAATAATTAGTAATAGAATGTTAAATTAGATATGAAGGAACAGAGTTTTTTCTCCAACATTACACTGCAGTAGTGAGACTCTAAGAGTTACCACTGTAGCAATGGATATTAACATGTTACACTGATGAAGTTCCACATCACATAGCTTTATATGTGGAACAAAAGGTTTGAAAATATATGTATTTCTTCTTTCTAGAGCTGCAGCTACYTTACTTACTACAGTATGTTTTGTAGATTTGGGCAACACTTTAATTTTGTCTGCCTGCACAATTGAAAATATTTATCCTTAAAAATATCAAAATGCAGTAATAAATATGTAACAAAGTACTTACTTAATTTTGATTTTAAACCTGTGTTACTAATGGAACTACTGAACTTCAGATACATACCACCAGTTTCTCGGGCAAGTACTGTACAAACTCGAACTTCAGCACTTAGGCCGATGACAGAAACTCTGATCTTTACTGCTTTTAAACACTTAAAATAGAGAAAAAAAAAGCATACTCAAATTCACGTACAGAACAAGAAATAGTAAACAGGTTTAAAGTCTTAAATGAAAATTAATTGGTGATGACACAGCAATTGCTTGTTTTTCCTCCAGTAGCTTGGATGTTCAATGCAGTAGTCAAACTTCAATTCTGTACCTTAATTAGATCATAGATGTTGGCTGGATCGCACGTCGTCAGACTGCTGAGGACTACCAGAACCTCTCTGCTTGTATGTCCTGGCATGTGCCTAAGGAAAGCACACAGTTAATKTACTTCTGCACACTATGGTATTTGTATGGTAACATCTCCAATGACTTTAATGTATTGAAGTCAGAAGATGACATATGATATGAAGTCCTCTAAAAACYGTGAAAAGATCCTTGTCTGAGCATGATTTTCACCTGTTGAAAGCCAAACCTTTCCAATACCTACAATACAGTATTTAACTGTGCATTTGTTACCTGATTATTTGCTGTAATGAATCCTTTGTACCTTAGCCATACTCACAGGTAAAATTAATCTTCAAACTAGCACACTGTAGTAAGTTTTCCTGACTTCTTAAAAAGCTTCAGTTTTTAAGTGTAAATCCATTACTGTTAATTACTTCTAGTTCTTAGCTGAAAACTCTCTTCCTGCTAGTAATTAAATAGCTTTTCATGACACTGATTAGTAGCTTTGTTAAGTCTGTGTCTTTAGCTGTAATTCTTTATTCAGTCTTCCACAAGCTGGGATACATCTCAATACCTCACACAGCAGACAAGTGTTCTCAATYTATCCTACCTGAAAATTATCTTTCTAAAGTATGCCAAAACTCTCACAAGATTATTGTTGACACAATGCTGTTTGTTTTCCTGTTCTCTTACATTAGTATCCCCTAACTGTGTCCTCTCTCATACCTCAGCCCTTCAGCAAAAAATAACCGCAGGGTCTTTTCATCACAATATTGACATACCATCAGCAACTTCTTTTTCAAATTTCATTTCTATAAGAAAMACACCCCTAAATACAAGCATCCAGTGGCAGAAAATAAACTTCTGCACTACTAGAATACTTAATGATTTGTATTTCAAAAGGAGATAAAGTCACCTTTTAAAGTCACCACAAGTCAGCATGATGCAAGATGCTACTTAGAAGAAATTCTGTCCCTGCCTCTCAAAAAAGTCACAATCACAAAGAAAACAAAAAAACTCCAKGTATATACTAACTTTAAAGTCTGCATGGCCAAATTTAGGGAATTATATAGAGAAGGCTCTCCACTGCAGTTCATATCCACTGCTTTCTTCAGAGCAGTTATATGCTTTTTTGAGTTTCCTGTAAGTGAAAAAAAATGCAATCAATTTAACTGATACAACAAGCTGAAGAACAGAAATATTTAAACTGCATATGTAAGGAAGCGTACTTGTACAACAACAGGGACTAGTTTCAAAGTGGAACAGGTCTGTGTTTTTCCTTAGAAAYTGGTATTTTGATCAGAATGCAGAAAATAGTAAAGCAGACTTTTACCCTATAGGCACTCGGATGCTAGGAAGTTTAGAAGCCAAAAAGAATAAAATCACTGTTGGGTATCACTAAGCACTCAACATGAGTGCGACATCTCTCACAAACAGAAAAAGAATTTTGTTTCCTCTGTTATCCTCAAAGTATGTCTAAAAGATTGACTGATTCTCAGTTTCCTCAATGAAACCTGCTGAAGCCACAGAGACTGGTGTAACAGCAGGCAGGAACCAAACAAACCCTGACTTCTTAACATCTGATCRGATCTCACAAAAACCACAGATGTTGTAACACACAAAATTAACAAATAGRATAGAAAATTTACTATAGGGGAAACAGAACATATCTGAGTTGATTCTGGTTGAGACTTGATCATAAACAACCACACAATGACAATTCTGGATCAAAGCAGATCAAAACACAGATTATGGTTTCACACAACTTGCAATAATTTGTCTTTTAAATTAAAGCTAATTATGTAACATTAACTTCATTTTTAGCAGTGTATCAGGCAGAACTTATAACACTTAWGAAAAGGATAGAAACATCTGCAATTTAAGAAAAGAATATTACTTCCCTACCTGAGAGTTCTGTCATTTTTTCTGCTCTTTTACTCTTGGTTACAATTAGGCCAATCTGAAGAAGGGAAAAAAAAAAAAAAAGATGTAACTTTCCTTCAAAAGTTTTATAATGAGTTTATTTAGAATTTTACTATATTTTTTTTAGGTCTTTATGGGCCAGAATTATTTAACCATGCAAGTTTTACTTCAAGTGTAACAACAGCAGCACATGATACATCAGTTTACAAAACACTACTGTATTTACATTACTACTGCCAAAAGGTACAAAAACAAATCTTCTAAAATTCTAAATGCCTGGCAGAAACAGACAGAACAAGAATTTCACTAGACTGATGAATAAAGAATGGCAATACATAAACTGTACACATAAAYTGAAGACAGTTTACTGGGTAGTGTAATAACCACAACTACCTTTTAAAATGGTTTTCTGTTATTTGTTTCTTGCATGGTTGTACATACCTGACTAATAGGATTCTGGTCAAAGTATTCTTCTACAAAATATTCTAGTAACTATAAAGAAAAGTTAAGACAGTTAAAAACTAATTATACTTTTATTACATATGCATTAAGCAGATACAAGATATCTAGTATCACTAACAGGCAAAACAAAGTAGTTGGGCAACACAAAAAGGGGGAATGAGCCTTTTCCTTCCATTCTTTCACCTTATCCCTCCCCCTTCATCCCATGTAACCAGTGAAATGCAGAGTTCAGAAACTACASCCCCCCTTATTTTATTCACATCCTACGTTGAAGTTCTAGATTTCTGCTGGTTCAAATGGAGGTTTTCAATACACCAAAAAGCACTAATCTGTATAAAACCATCAAAATACAGGATTTCTTGCTTTACTATTGTTGGAGAAGACCATACAGATCATGATGTACACAGTTCAAGTCCTCCACAATCTGAAACAGCAATCCAGTTCAGCTCTCATCTAGCATCCTTTCAAATAAGAATTCATAAAAAACCTCCAACTGTAAGAAAAAAATATAAGCCAATTCTGGATGTGWAATGAAAACATGTCACCCCCTTATTATGGGCAACACTTAACTTCCACATAGTTTCCAAGTGTCTTCCCATAATATGCCCATAAAAAGTGTTTTTACTGTACAGAAGTACATGTTGCAAGGCAAAATAATGCCACATAGATTTAACTAGTCAAAAAACAGGAAAGTGACAGACTAGCAACAGGAGCAAGGAGAAAAATGCAGGGATGAGAGATGCACATACAGGAGACTGCAATTCTYTGAAATGCAAAATGCAACCAGTTTACAGAAACAGTGGCCCAGTAAGAAAAAACTTCTGAGTGCAGGAATACCTTCAGAGTGCAAGTAAGTCTGTTCGGTTTTAAGTCTTGGTCCTCCATTGTTCTTGATCCATCAACAACCACGTAAAGGTGACGCATCTGCATTTCCACCATATATGAAAATCAGTCAGAGAATACATATTGAAATGAATTCATTATTCCAATTACTTCAAAAAGCCACTACTTCCTCCCTCTAGTAGGGAAAATTCAGTAGACTGAGTGGTGCAATTAACATCAGCTGAAAAGTAACGCATTCTTCCACTTTTAAAATGAAAAAAAAAAACCCTCTCTTGAAAATTGCACACTCTTCTTCTCTCATGACTCTCATGATACGCCACAGGCCATGCATAGTTTGAACATTCCTGTCATCATCTGAAGAGTTCAGTGTTGTACAAAGCAATGGTATTTCCAAGACATTTCCATTATGTCCATTTTTCACMTGAAGAGAAATGGACAGTGTGAGCATGTGTGTTGTTCTGACCTCTGCTGCCAAACACACCCTGTGTGTCAAACCTCCAACCCCGAACAGCCATGCTTCACACCCACACTGCTAATGAACAAAGAATGTTTAAAAATAAAGAACAAAAAATGGTGGAAACCACAAGGAAAGTGTATTTCAGATCCGGAATACCACCTCCAGCCAAGCAGTTTTGGACAGAAGAGGGTTAAGGTGTTAACATACCATTCCAAGCCGAACTTGTCCATGGTGCTCAWAGAGTCTAACAAAATACAGAAGGATTTAAGTCAAATTCAAATGAGTGAATGCCTCCTAAAACAAAAGTCCAAACAAATCCAGTACTAGACTTCTGGTAAAAATGCAGAAGCAACAAACTGCAGGCATATATTCATGCTGAAAAATCCCAGACTCAATCATAGATTTCACAACTCCCAGAAAATAAGTAAGAACTGTTTCTTACTACCAGGTTTAATGAAGTTTTAAAATTTTATCCCAATTTGACAAATCAAGTCCTAACATAACTTGAAAAATTGCAAAACTTGGGATTTTTTTCTGGCAATTTTTCTGAAATTTAAAAACAGAAATCTGTAGCCATGATATCAGAAGCTATATTCTGCTGTGATAGGACAAGGGACAAATGAAAATAGGATTGATTTAGATTAAAGATAAATATCTTTTTACCATGAAGGTGGTGAGGCACTGGAGCAGGTTGCCCTGAGAAGCTGTTGATGCCCCATCCCTGGGAGAGTTCAAGGCCAGGCTCGATGGGGCTCTGATCAATCTGATCCAATGAAAGGTCCCTGCTCATGGCAGGTTGGAGTGAGAAGATCTTTAAAGTCCCTTTAAACCCAAACTATCCTGTGATTCCCTGATTTTGTATTTTTTTAAAAAATGGGTGGAAGATTTCTCTGAGCTATGCAGATTGCAGCTGCAGTGTTCTGCACTGCTTCATYCGACCAAGGCCTGTAGCTTGCACAGCCTGCATACACATGAGATACACAGCCTGTATACACTCAGCGTTTAGAGGTAAAAATTAATTTTTCACCATTTTTTTCTGGTATGCAGCTGCTCCTCTGGAGGAGAAGGGACATAAAAACATCCTGCAGGCATGCCTTACGCTTAATTAATTAATTGATGCTTAATGCCCCACGACCCAATTTCAGGATGATCAAGCCCTTATAACTGACCGAGTCAGWGCTATTAGCAGGCTCGCGGCCACACAAAGTACCTTTTCCTCTTTGCCTTGAAAAGAATGTCCTCGATGGTTGCTTTCAACGAACCGGACTCGTCTTCCTTAAGAATTTCCCTACGCAAAACAAACTGTTACAGTGGGCAGAGGGGAGATTTTCCTCTCCTCTTTCGCCAGAGAGAAAGGTGACGGGGAAGAACATACCATGTTCTTTCGTAGCCTCCTTCCCAGCGCTTGGTCCGCTCGGGTTCGTCATCCATCTCCGCGGGGCCTGTGGGGGGACCGAGCGGAGAGCAGGGGAGACGCGGGGCGCTGAGGGAATATCAGGGGAGCCCAGAGGAGATGAGAGGCTCCAGGAACGGCGGCGGGAAGGAGATGGGGGTAAGAGGGGGTCTGAGAGAGGAGCCGAGGGACACTGAGGGGGGTGAGAAGGGCCGAGGGGAGCTAAGGGGAGCCGAGGAAGGCTGAGTAAAACCGCAGGACACAGGGAGAAGCCGTGGCGCGCGGCCGCCGCCAGACCCGGCTGTGTCGCACACGTTGGCGCCCGCCCTCTTCCGCCTCGGTGCGCCGCCAAAGCGCCCCGGCCGCCGCCCGGGCCGCGGAGCGACCGTTCCGGGAAGGTTCCGTTGTCTTTTCCGCAACACCGTAAAAATCCCGCAAGTGCGGTCATGGAGAGGGAGTGCGCCTGCGGAAGACGCCTCACGGAGGTATCGATGGAGAGGACGAGAGCACGGGGAAGGCGCCTCATGCGCTCGGAATCCGCCGTGAGGAGCCCCTTCGTTCGTGTGTCCGGGCCCAGCCGCCAGGCTCATGGCACTGCCAGGGTCTCGGCGGCGCTTCTGCAATTAACCGAATTTCAGTAATTAACACAAGAACGCAGGAGCCCGGAAAAAGCACTGGATTTAACACATGATTATGTTCACACGCCGGTTAATGAAGGTAGCCACATCCATCACCCCGCCAGCAAAAGTGAGAATTTTCAGGTATTTTGATGTTAAGTAATCATGTTTTCTATCTACCTGAGATAATTCTGAGTATTCATTTCACGCCACCAAGAGTTTTCATTTCGTAAGCACCGCAGTGAGAAATCTGCTGATTGCTCCGCAGAGCGAATAAAATTTTACTGGATACAGTGGAGGTATGCCAAGACTGGGCTTCACCTCTTGAATKACAGGAAAGTTACTGAACATCCGTTTTTAAGGAGTCTCATTCTGCATCCAAGTAAGACAATACATGAGGAAGAAGACATGTAAACAGTAGTAACAATTCTTGAAACAGGAGTGGTGCAAAACTAAGCACTTCTGTACCCTTCAGCTTATTGCAGTTATCAGGAGCAATGTAAAATTATAACGGAAAGACAGGAGAAAGTAATTAGCTTTCATTTAAACCATACCTAGGAAAAAACAATTATTTTTCTGAAGGAAAGCAATCTCAACACAGGGAAGAGGAATTCTCTGAAAGGCAGGATTTGCTTCTTGGAATGGAAATAGTTGTAGTTCACATTAGAACATACACCATCTCCATACAAATGAAGTGTCTTACAAGCTAGCAGTTTGAATAAAAGAAGTGAGAAATGAGACTTCTTTCAGAACAGGAGTATTCTTTATTCTTGAGACCAAGAATTTCAGTGCTGGACTGGAATACAGGATAAACAGTAATTTTGTAAGACTTGATTCTACAAGTGCTTGAAATCCCACCACGATTTTGAAATTAATAAATAACATACTGGATAGTTAGAAGAAGGTATTATTTTACAATTTCAAAGCAATTAGGTTTTTCATTGCCATGAGCATTTGTAGTCAGTATGTTGTCATGAAAGCTGGTCAGGCTATTGTGCAAGACAAAWTTTTGGGTATGTTTGTTAGTCACTGCTTTATCTGGCTTGAAAAAATGTACAGTTTAGTAAAAAGTACGCCAATCTTGTGACAGTTGTTTTGATCTAGGATACCCAACTGCTTAAAAAGACAGGAAGAAACACAAACCCAGTTTAGAAACTAATATTTGTAGAAACGATAAGAATCTTGAGCATCTCAATTTGTAGATCTGTGGAGCCAGGCAAGCATTTTCTAAGAGGAAGACTGAAGGATAAAACTTCTTGTTGGATACACTATGGGTTTCAGGACAGGCTGTAATTAAAGCAAGSCCACTGATGTAAGGCAATATTCCTTGGTGATTAATTTATTGTTAACTACCTTCTGCAAAAACCCAGTCACAAGGGTAAGATCACACAGCACATTGTTTACACATACATGCAAAAGTGTAGATTCAGAGCTGAACCTAGAGGGACTGCACAGAGAGGCCGAGTTGAAAACAATCTAAAAACTTCAGTTATGTCTGGAGTATGCCTTCTATTCTTTTAAGAATATCAAGAGGCCCCTTTCCTTGATGGTTCTTATCGTAACTCAGATTGAGGGATTCTCCCATCACTTTCCTCCTAATTTCTGCCTTGCTCCAAACTGCTTCAGCTTCCAATCATTCTTCTTTCATTAATCTGAGTTTCTCTGAGAGATGAACATGTTAGACTAATCTTASACTAACAGTTTTTCTCCAGCATGTGTGTAGCATGGTAGACAAGACCCTTTTCAGTCGTCCATTGGTAGGTTAGAGCAAAACCAGCACACAGGTTGCACACACCACAAGTGTGCCCTGAGGCCTGTAACAGACACAGGACTGAGCAAGTAATTTACTGTAATGGTTGTAACACATTGCTGCAGCCTTAGGATGGTCTGCACACCTTTAKCTTACTTCTGTCGTGCCCTACACCAATCCTGTTTGGAACCCAAAAGGCAGGCAGAAGGGAATATTTCTCTCCCAGCTTCTCTTCCCAACGTTTAGAAAATCTACTTAGCCACACCTGTGGCATCTTGCTGGGTAACACAATAATCCACATACAGATGTTGCCACTTCATCTCCTCATTCCAGGCACAGGTATGGTGCTCCCTTTTGCCAATCCATTCATTGGAAACTTTGCAGGAAAGAAGCAGTGTGATGGTTCTCCACAGGSTGTGCAGACACTGTCTGAGGGACCAGGAGATAGTTTCTCAACGACTGAAACTCAGGCCACTGTCCAAAGGGGCCTGGAGCTGGGTCTCACTGTCCTACAGAAAGAAGACCTATTAAGCGTGCAGACTGAATCTTCCAAAGAAAACATCAGTCATGTTTTCCATCAAACCCCAGTTGATAAAGTTGATAAAGATCCTCACACCTGTACTAACCTTCTTCTGTTATTGATGCAATGCCCAGAATCTCACTGAGAAAAAAAACAAGAAACAGTGTACAGTGAGAGGTCATTTATTTAGATTGTGGAGATTTTGACAAGTACTTCTCTTATACTTCTCTTACACAGAACAATTTAACAAGTACTCAGCACAACAAGTATAAAAAATTGGCCCATCTCCTTTGTAAGGAAGGGAGGTTTCTCCTTTGAAATGAATACAAACCAGAACCAGAGAGAAAGACACTAAAAAGAGAGAACAAGGCATGCACTGGCTGTCACCTGTTCTCAGAATGATGAAAATACTGAGGCACCTTCCAAGCAGATGAGACTGAAGGCTTTGAAATGAAGAGGTGCCAAATTTTCAAATTCTCTTAGTGTTACCATGGCATCTTGTGCTATTTACTTCATCCACTGAAGCTCTTGGCATTAAGTGGCTGATAAAACTGGAATGTCAATTTTACAAATATGAAGGTGGGTGCATGGTCATCAGGATTGCAGTGTGAATGATAAGGGCTGAAAAACCAGAAGGGGAACAATGGTCAGAGTGAGGTATGTTAATACATTTCCAGCAGTAAAGAGCAGAGGTAGTACTACCATGACCATAATAAACTGGAAATGGCCTTCCTGATGTTGTTCCTTCAAATTAAGGCTGAAGTTAAAAACTTTCTTTCAAAGAAAAAACCAAATCACTAAAAAAAATTTGCAGAGTAACTGTAATCCAAGCACCTTTTTCAAACAAAATGTCTTGGTAAGCAAGAGAGTAATATGGCTACACTGGTGGGGTTTTTTTATATTAAAACACGTATTTCAGAACAGACAAATTGCAGTTGTAGAAAACTGTACAAAAACTATCAATGCTTCTAACAATTCTAGTAAGTAAAAAAAAAAAAAAAATAAAGTGAATCAAGGTATGAAAGAGAAAATTTACTGGCTTATGAAAATACTTGCACATACAAACCTATCTCCAGCACAATATCCCCAAGAAAATATAAAAATAGATATAATTTATGCAAATATGCTCTGGAAAGTATGTCTTTTAATACATTTTACCTGGCCTCAAAGAGGATACTAACAATTTATACTTTGAATGAGAACTCATTTAGAACTGACTCTCTGAATGCCAAGTTCACTAACAGCTACTGCATAGACAAAAAGTCCTGTAACTTGCGGGTGAAGAGTGAAGCCCTTAATCATATGTACCCCTAATGGCATGATCCAGAAGGCAGGCACAGCACACTGACCTATAACAACACTAATGAAACATTAATATGTCTCATCCTGTACCTTTTCGTTCTATTCATTTAAGGCCAAGTATAGATTTGTTGCATCATCTCTGAAGAGGGCAATACAAAAACCAAACCCAAGACCCCCTCTCCCCGAGCTGCTTAAATAAGGAACTATTTTTCTCTCTTGTTGGGCAAACGTCAGGATGACTTCTGGTATAATATACAGCATTTGAATGAATTCTGAATTGCCCAAATTATTCAATACAATTAGGCAGTGCATCAAACCCCACACAGAAAGAACAGCTCAGCTCTTTCTGATATCATTAAGATGTTACATACAAACAAAATCCAAAATTGTTAACAGCATTTCTGTGCAAGTTTCCACAAGCTATTTGGAAACTGCTTTCACTGATAGCCTTTGCAAGTTTGCAAATGAAGTATTTTCAAATAAAGCACTCATATTTAAGAGGCTAGGATTTGCACTAACGAAAGCAGAATGTTAGCAGAGGTTTCCTAACTTATCTTATAACTTCAATTACAAATGGATCTGTATACAAAACCTATCAGTAATGTACAACATCCAAGTACATGACAGTGATTAAGTAATCCCCATAAGTATACTGTCCAAAGAGTAAATAAATAGGTTAAAATATGTGTATCGATTTTAAAAACAGAAAATAGCATCCATGAAGTGAAGGCATTGCTAAGTTTCTACATTCCAATTCATAACTTTATCATAGTCCTGAATTCGTTGTTTTATGTGAGAAAGCTTATTYTTCAGGTATTCACAACGCTCCTTTTTCTCCAGAAATGAAGGATCCTGCAAAAATACAAAAACCTTGACATTAATATATTAGGCTTTCAGACTCTTCCAAGAATAGTATGTAAGTATTTTCAAATCACACTCTTTTTCTCTGTTCCTTTCTTATTTCCTGTTTCCCCTTCCTTCATGAAAGGCCAGAAGAAAATATTCTGCCTTTATATACTGTAGTTACTTAGTAAATAGAGCTGTTTTAAAACAGAAATCTTACAAATATTAATTACATCCTACAACATAATTTAAATTTTATACATGTATGTTTTGTACATGCAATAAGTCCTCCCCAACTCCAAAAAATCCCMAATTTAGTTTAACTAACATGGACACAAACTCTGAATTCCATGGAGGAAAAAAACCTGTATTTGCAATGCATAATGTTTTTAACAGATACAGATACACATTTACTGCCTGCATTTAAAAATTACGAAGAGAAATCTCTTGGATTACACTGCAAATTACTTTTTGAGAAGTAATGCCTCAAAAAACACAAAACTTCTTTTCAAGGGTAAGACTATCTGTTTTTACCCATTGGCTGTGTCAGTAATATAAATATAACTGAACTAATCTTCTGAGTGCAGAATGCTAAGAAATGAAGCATACTCTCAGAAGACAGAAACACTCAACTCTTAGACTGTGGTTTGGGGTTTTTTCTGACATGTAGCTACTGGAATCATTATTCTCAAAAATGCTTGTTGCCRTTGAGTGTACAGGTTGTGTCATAACTTTCCCGAAGTTTTAGAAGACAAAATACACAAAGCACTACAGGTACCCTGAGATACTGGAATCTGCCTAGTGTCAGAAGTAATGTCTATTTACATTTCATTGCTAGTTATTAGATTCAATAGTAATGTAAATCTAAAAATACTTACGTTTTTCTTCTTCTTGTATTCCTGCAGAACTTTTGATATCCTTTCCTGTTCCTAAAGAGAAACCACAGACTTTTAAACTCTGAGTGTGCTCCATATGTAAATTCAACAACATACTCATCAGAATTCTCATTTGATCATTACAACATTTGGATGTAAATCTTGTATTTCAGAAATAATGAAATTACATCAAGTGTGACTCACTAGAACTTAAAAGCTACTAGTATGAAACAAAGAAACAAAAATCCCCAGAAAACTACCTGTAAGTCTTAACTGGAACTTGTATCCCTAATTAATGCCCAGAGATGATTTAACATAGGTGGAAACTATCACACCAGGTCACAGCCAGCATTAGAATACATTGTGCCCCAGCTGAAGACAGTCAGAAACTGCGTCATACCAACTAATACAACTGTCTTCCATGAGCCCATTTCACAGGTACTTACATATATGCTTTCAGGATGGTGTGGAAGCTGTTTCAGCAATGCATCCAGCTCATCAAACTTTTTTAATACAGCATGAACTTCCATAGACAGTTCTTTATACTCAGCAAACTGATCATTGAATACCGCTTTGTACCGGTCTCTCATTTCATTTGTTTGAATYACAGGGTATTTCCTGAAAAAAATATAATTAAAGAATTAGTTTTAGAGATACAACTTACTAACAACATTTAGACTCTTCACCTTGACAGTGTAATTGTATATTTTTTGCTAATCTCATTACCTGCTGAAATTTGCATGTCTGTAAAGCATTGAAATCAGGGAATCACACTAAAGTTGAGGTTGTAAGAGACATCTGGAGGTTATCTGGTCTGACCTCCTGCACAATCAGAGGAACACTTAAACCAGGATTGTGTCCAGACAGCTTTTGATATCGCCAAGCATGGAGACTCAGTCTCTCTGGGAAACCTGTGCAAACCCTCACAGAGAAAAATATTTCCCTTGCTTCTATTTGTGCCCGTAAAAAATAGTATAATAATTAATTTATGATATCAGACTTTGAAAGGCCCACACTTCAAAAGGGAGCACATTAAAAATTCAGCACTTAGAAAGTATAAGAGTAGTCGACTTTCATGCCCTAAAAAGGCAATTTCCCATGTATTTTAGTTTTTTCCTCTAATATCTATATAGTTGTCTTTTGTTCCTTTATTAGCTAATGTACTTGCTAGATTATTACATTCTGCTTCAACATTTGAGGTTTTTGTGGGTTTGGTTTTTTTAAATTAAAACTCCTTTTAATTTATTTTATAGTTACTGGTCTTATGCCACTGATACCAGCCCCATCCTCTCTACTTTTTAATGCTAACACACAATTACGAGTTCCCATAGCACATGCCTGGGAGAGAAACTACAAGTGTAGACAGGAGAAATGCAGAGTGAAAAACATATTCAAGTATCCTCCACAAATTTGGTCCATCAAAATCAAGTCACTTACGCTAAGTAGTCTGGCATCACTATAGGTTTAGGAATGTGGCCTGCAGGTATATGACCATTAAGTAGCTCTGGTTTTCTTTCCAGTGATTTGAGCTGCCTGTAACTGACTTCTTCTCTTGGTCTCTCATCACCTTCATACTGTTTCATAAGAGAAAGAATTTGCTCTTAATGAAATCAGTTTTACATAAATCACAAATATACAACTTTAAGGAGTTACATGTATTGAGCAGCAGTAGAAGCAAATCACAGATATTTCTTAACTCTTATTCGAATTACAAAATCAGTTTAATGAGTTACAGTAATGCTTCTCACACAGTATTTTCCTCAGTTTGTCGTAACAGGAGTATAAATACTTCTGGAGGTTTGGAAATATTTATTTGCRTATTTTAAAAAGACAGTGTAAGGAAGTTTCCTTTGGTATTCATTTAATTTGTGAATGAACTGGAATAATTCCATTCTTTGGAGTTCCCTTTTCCCCGTTTCCTACGGCCCAATTCATCCCTTGATCCAAAAACAAAAACGTGGACTCTTGTTAGAACACAAACAAACTCATCCAGTACTGAATCAACAGAGAAAACAGTGGTAGGGAAATTCACAGTGTCTAAGAGGAGACATTTAAGACCAAAATTAATACATCATAATTTCTTGGGAAACCCTATACAATCTTTGCAGTGTACGCGATGACASTTTGTGTGGCTGACACACTAACGTTGCTGATGCTTTAAAACTGGCAAGGAGGTCCTCAGAGCAGTCTCAGAGACAAAGAAGCCCAACTCACAGGGCACCTACACTGTGCTTCTGCTGGCTCTCCTGCAAATTAAGCACACAGTCAGGAAGAAAGCGAATCTCAAACCTACCAAGGATCAGACGCCCTGCTGTTTCAGTCATGTCTGCCAAACTCTGTGAGGAATGCTACAGAATTTGTCACCTCATAGAAAAAGGTAAAGAGCACATGGAGAGGCAGCCATCACATTTGGTATTTTACAGTTTTACAGATTTTATAACCTAGCCTAACTAGAAGTAAGTTCTTTACAAGCTCTTTTTGAATCTTCTAGGCAGGTGACTGCTGTCCAAACTAACTTAAAAAACTAAACTTAATCTCTTCGAGGTCAAATAAACAAACAAATAAATAAAAYAGTCACAAGGAAAAGAATAACTATTTAGAATTAGCAGTAAACGGAAAAATAAATTCCTATTTCCTACCTTCTTTTCTGGAAAAGAGGATTGTGTTTTCATCTATMAAAAAAAAAAAAAGGAAAGAACTGAGTTTCACTTTCAGCAAAAACAGTATGCAAAAAAAAWGTAAACATTTTCAAAATCATACTGTACAGAAAATTACATTTATATGTATGTATGATGAAACTTAGCATAAGGAATATTTTCAGATCCACTAATTTAAAGACTTGTTGTTTAAGGAAAACCACCACCCAAACCCCAGAACAACAGGATTTCCGAGAGCGCAGCTGTAAGGAACAGCTTGCAGGAAATACTCCATCCACTTCTCAAGCTCCTTTATTATTATTCTTTCGCATTCCAGCCCACATTAACTACTAACACTCTGAGCCTGATTCATTGCCTAGAACACACAACAGTGCACTGACTGGTAGCTCAACCTGCAGCTGTTTTGCACAGCACTCTCCAGAGTCCAACCTCTATCATTAAAATATTCCCTTTAGAAGTGTTTAGTAACTGGACTAAAACAACTTGGATAGTAAGAGGAAAGAATGAACACCTTGTGTGCAAYTCTGGCAATCACCTCATTCTTGCAGGATATACTATCAGCTGCTTAAAAAGCTTTCATTGAAGAATTATAATCACTTTTCAAAAGAAAAGTCTCAGTTTTATTCAAGACGGTGTACTGGAAACCAGTGTTAAACGAAAATGCCACAAATCAGACCGCAGTCACAGAGCAGAGGAAAYGCAACTTTAAACTCTCGTCTTCTAAAATCACTTAAAGTCTGACCCCTCCTTAAGTTAGGCTTATGTACATTTCACATGCATTAATTTTCRTGCCATATTAAGTCTTACTCATTTTTAAAGGGTTTTTYGGTGRTRTTTTCAATTAAGGAAGTCTTACACAAATTACTTTGAACTCCTTAGGTAAGAGTGTTAAATCTCTCTACTGTTATAGTTTATCATTAACCAGGCAAATATTGAATGCTTCTAGTATGGGCAAGGCTAGCAGTCAGGCAAAATATTTGACATGAAAAAGATGTGGCTGACTGAAATTTGAGATACTGATATCTAGCCACGGCTGTTACTACTAATATTTGCTGATAACTATTGTGAGTTATCAAGCCTAAAGAAGTTGCTTGGAGTTTATTTTGCTTGCAAAATAAAAAGTGTTTCATATTCTTGGGTTTATTCACACTAGCATTTGATGTGCTGAACACATAGTTTTCAATAAATGCTAGGTGGCTTTAAGCCACCTAACCCTGCTGAACAGATG
The DNA here is from genome assembly GCA_902810485.1 of Alauda arvensis. NCBI lineage: Eukaryota > Metazoa > Chordata > Aves > Passeriformes > Alaudidae > Alauda > Alauda arvensis. Next base: position 1,363,690 of record CADDXX010000212.1, read on the forward strand.
AACATTGTTCGTTTCTTCCTTTGTTTGGAAAATACACACTAGGAAGTAGTTCATCAGCTGACTCAAAAAGAAAGCCCAGTATTACGAAGGGAACAGAGCCAGGTCCTTACTCAAGGTGAATGATAAACATTAAAAAAAAAAAAAAAAAAAAAAAAAAAAAAAGGGGCGTCCAAGACTTTGGATCTGACACCTTAAAAACCTTTTCATTTGTCAGTTTCTAATACTGTAAGACTGGTTAAGACACTTGATTCGACTCTGTCTATGCCACGGTAAGATCTTACAGGTGCTCCCCATCGTGTGGTACCCGGTAGACAGAAAACGGTAACTAATGACTTACCTCCTGTTCCATTAATTCCCTGTGCCTCCTGGCCCCTTCGTGCCTCCACATCTTYAGGGAAACCACTGCACTAATTAGATACATGATCACCGTGACAAACAAGAAGATGATAGCTGCAGTCTGACCGCCCTCCACACGGCAAAAAGCCGCATTTATCGGCGTCTTAAACAAYTGGTAATAGCAGAGCCCACCTCGGTTGGTGTCGTTTACGTACACTATGGCAGCCGACATGTACAGGAAGAACAAGGCCACATTGATCCCAAACTCGGTTAGAGGCCACCAGTTGGAATCGAGGAGGATAGTTCGGTAGTACATGGACATGCCCAGCACGAGCAGCACTATGGTGACGATCCACGCCATTCCCGCCACCACCAGGATGAAAGGCGTTTTGGGCCCGCTGTAGGAGTATCCCCCATAGGCGCTGCCCGCCCCGTATCCGTAGGGCTGCGAGTACCCGAACATGTTGTACCACTCGTTGTCCTTGTGCACGTAGGCGGTGACACAGGCGAAGACGGCGGCGCCCAGCAGCAGCTCGGCCACGCCGAGGATCCTGAGCAGMCCTGCCCAGGACTTCATGTAGGCGTACCGCTGGTGGTACTCCTCCACCCGCTCGCTGTACGTCTGCCCGGTGCCGGCGCGGCGCTCCAGCGAGCCCAAGAGGTCTCCAGAGGGCAGCATGGCCTCGGCCTCCTTCCGAGAGTTGTAGCTCCCGCCCGACCCCCCGAATGGGTCCGTGTAGGAGCCAGGCACCGCCTTGGTCCCCGGCGGCAGCGGGGCGGGAGAGGCAGGCGGCGAGCATTCGACCCCGTCCGAGATGTACCTGATGTCGGAGGCCGTGCTATCCCAGCTGGAGCCGAGGCGGCGTCTCCCTTTGAAGAAGTTCTTCCACGAGTCCGGAATGAACCGCCGAACCGGCTTGAGCTCTGCCGGCCCGCTGGGGCCCGGGCTGGCCCCGCCGGGGCCGAAGGGGGGCTGCAGGGGCAGCGGGGGCGGCGGCAGCGGGGCGGCGGCGGAGCCGGGGCTGGCCCCGCGGGGCAGCGGGGACCTGCCGGGCCGCCCGCCCTGCGAGCTCCGCGACATGGCCGGCGCTCAGCCCGGCCCCGGGCGCTTCCCGGCTCCGCTGGGCTCACCCGACGGGCGGGAACTGCCGCGGGGTCCCAAGGGCAGCCGGCGCCGGAGAAGGACGAGCCGGACGGAGAGCGCCCGCTGGCCCGGGAGCAGCCGCCCAACACCTGCGGCGTCCCGGCGGCCTCACCTGCGGCGGCCCCACGGCCTTCGCCCGGGGAGGCGGGAGCTTCCGGCCGGCCGGGAGTGGCGGGACCGCCCCGGCCAGGAGCGGCGGGAGCTTTCCCGAAACCGCGGTGCGGTGCCGGCCTGCCACCGTGACTCACTGCATGACGGAATGGGTCAGGTTGGAAGGGACCGCAGAGTCATATGTTCCAACCTCCCTGCTCAGGTGCTCAGGGACATTCTAGAGCACGTCGCACAGGATCGCATCCAGACAGTTCTTGTATATCTCCGGTGAGGGAGACTCCACAATCTGTTCCAATGCGTGGTCACTCGCACAGAAAGAAAGGTATTCTTCATATTCAGGTGGTTTGCATCAGTTTCTGCCCATTGCCTCTTGTCCTATTGCTTGGCACCASTGAGGAGAGCCTGGCTCCATCCTCTTGACACCTTCCCCCTAGGTACTTACAGATATTGATAAGGTCTCCTCTCAGCCATCTCTTCTCGAGGCTGAACAGGTGCAGCTTCCTCAGCCATTCCTGGTAAGAGAGAGGCTTCGGTCCCCTAATCATCCTTGTTGCTCTCCAGTGCACCCTCTTCAGGAGCTCCATGCCGTTCTTGTACTGAGGACCCCAGAACGGGACACACAGCACTCCAGGTGTGACCCTACCAGGGCTAAGTAGAGGGGCAGGATCACCTCCCTCAGCTGGCTGGCAGTGCTCTTACTAATGCACTGCAGAATTCCGTGCACATTCTTGGCCACAGGGGCACTGCTGGCTCATGGATAGTTTCTTGTCTCCCGGGTCAGAGGTGCACTTCAGTCCCAGCCTGTGCCTGTGCTTGGGCAGTGCCTGGCGCAGAGCCAGCCCAGTGATGGGGAAACCCAAAGCACTGCACAGCCTGTTTGGACAAACCAACACTTCTCCCATCATTTATCAGGTTCAGGAGCTGAAGCAGAAGTCTGGTGTGATGCACCATTGTCTCCTGCAAAGGGCTTTCTACATTAATCACAAAATTTGCAGTACAAAACTGCATTCATGCAGTAGCAGTTTTATTTACATTGTCAGTATGGGCTATCAACTTGTTTACAATATGCTTCAGTCTCTTATTTTACAAGGTTTAAAATTCCAAACAGTGATTGTTTTTAAGGTATAAATTTTAATAAAACCTTCAAATGCTCACAGATTACCTGTCAGGGACTCTAGAAACAAATGCAAAGTAAATAAAAATATGTTTTAAAAAATGARTCATTCCTTAATTTAATAAAAAATAAGGTGTTCTTAAAAAAAATAAGTTCTAAGCTTACCTCACAAAATACTTTTACAGTAGTGTCTTCCTAATATCTTGCATAAAAGAATTCTGACCTAAGAAAAAGAATTACCAGTACCATATTGGGTAGATCAGAGCACACTTAGAATTAAAGACATTGGAAAATAATTAATTCATATGTTTAGTTAAGTGATCCTGTTTATGTTTGCATTATTTTGGATACCAAAGTTTATATATATTTGAAGTGTTTCTCACATGTTCATAATATATTTATGGATTGCCTCCTAATAATAATAAACCCCTACAGTCCATAAGCTATTTATTACACAGTTATCATTACATACCTTGAAAAATTAATTAATCCAGATGGTAAAACCTTAGTTAAGACATAAAGCCTTTTATTAGGAATAATTAACATAGCTTAGTGACCCAGATGTCTGAACACTATTTTTTGGATTACATACCATACACAGTAATCACCTGATACTTGCCTCATTGTACCAATTTTTAAAATGTACTGCAGACTTCGGCTTTGTTTATTATCACAGGGAAAAGCTTTTAAAGCCTTTAAAAGGATCACTTAAGCAAAGAGGATCTAGTTAATGGAGTCTATGGGATTTTCAAAAGGCTTCTCACAAAGTCTCCTAAAGTGGACTTATTTTGAAAGAAACTTTAAGCCTAGAATAAGAATTCACTCTTAGGCTTGATAAATAATTAACAGATGGGAAGGAAATGGGAAAAGGGAGTATGAGTTAATGGTTAACTCCTGGAATGGAGGGAACTTGCCAATACAGTTCTGCAGAGGTCAGTGCTGGGACCTGGGCTATCCAGTACATTCCTAAATGTAACCTTGAGGAAAAAAACCAAAACCAAACCAAACCAACCAACCAAACAAAAACAAACAAAAAAAACCCCGTGAAGACTGAGATGAGCAAATTTGCTGCTGATGCTTAGTTAGACAGGCCAGTAAGGATATGGTCTGCCAGAAGAGTAGTGCCATGACTTTTTGAGACTGAAGGCAAATAGAAGCACAAATTCAACATACACAAACACCTGAAATCCATGCACTAAAAAAAGAGATGAAGGATTTAAAATACTGCAACTTGAGGACCCTGACTCATGTATTTATAAAGCAGGACATATGCCTCACTGATGGGACAGATACTTATTTAATTCTATAAAGTTACTTAAGTTTTAAAGATGTTATTGGTCTTGTTTCAAACTGTGAGTTGACACAGGCAGGCAGCCAGAATAGCTACAAACTTGAAGTTAGAACAAAACCAATAAATTTATTTCCATTTACCTTGCTGATGAGGGGATCTCCAAAGCATCACCAGGCAGAGGCACAGGCAGAGATGGTTTGTGCTGGAGGATCACTGGACTGTGGTTCTCAGAGGCTTAACAAGCTTCCAACTGCAAGGTCACTTGAGTGATTTACAATCCTTCCCAACAGTCTTCCAAGCTTTAACCCATTCCTCCCAACACAAACCTAACAGGATAGCTTCAATTTTGGCTATGTGGCTTTGTGACTAGAAGCATATTTATGTACCCACCGTATCTATACACCATATGTGGGGTTTTAGTTAGGCAAAAGGAGAGGTAGTATTGACGTTTTGGGTTACAAAGAATGTATCAGTATGCCTACTGATAAAATAAAACCAAAAATCAACAGACAACTACGTCACAACTAAGTGCAAGAGTTATACTCGGTGGGTTTGCTGACATAGCTTTTTAAGGCAGTAGCTCCATCTAAATATGCCTTGGTTGTAAAGAGTAGCTTTAAAAGAGATTTTGGGCAAGTCAGTTCTCTTGACACTGTTAGGGAGGGACACAACACCAAAACAGGAGTGAAACACCTGCTATGCCACAGTTAATCTGTATACTCTGTGTGAGGAAAACCAGCAAGATGGCTTTAATAAGTACACATAAGCTGCTGAAGAATGAATCTAGAAAATTTATAAGCAGTTGGAGTTAATATATACAGATCATAAATATGGTGAATCCCCCAATTTCTGCCTTCACTGGATATTAAAATTACAGTTTTATCCTTCAGTGCAGACCAACATACTTTTTTTTTTTTTGCTACACTCTACAAAAGTATTGATTCAAATGTAAAAAAATTGACAAGTGCTTTGGTATCTCATGAACAAGCTATTTTTGATAAGCACTTAAAAACTGTCACATTTACATGACAGTTTAATGTGGTTGAAACTGCACAAGCTTAAACTTAATGTTAGGAATATTTTGTGGTATTTCTATATTACTTTTGTCTCTATGAACAAGGAATTACTCTCTCAGAAACAGTCTCTCAGAGAGAGACTAAATTGGACACAGAAAAGAATTGTCAGAGGCCCTCAATTTATTTTTCCATTTAAGGAAAAATACAAATGTACCTCTTCAAGCAAGTATTTTAATAAAAGTAGCTTTTAGTACAATATGTGACAAGTTTAACATTGAATGGAAATTTTATCTGCACTACTTACTTACCCAAGACATTTATGTGTAATATCTCCCTCACAGCAATAAGCACTTACTTTTTTACTAATAAGGAACCTCTGGGGCTTAGAGGTAGTCCAGAACCCCATACTTTTGATGTAGTTTAATAGTCATTAAGAATTCACTGTCACCTACACCAAACTAGACATATGAAGCAATATAGCTTGTAAGAAAATATTCGTCTTCTATCTTTCATGAACAGTTAGAGAAGAATCTAGCTGTTCAATTTCAGGGTATTAAAAAAATGCATGTATGAAAAAGGAATTACATTCTCATTTCTATGTATTATTCCTACAAAGGACAACAGCAGCAGTACTCAAGTATTCATTGTCTCTCTGACATCATCTATGTCAGAAAAAAAGTATGCATAGCTGTAGTAAAGGTATAGGTTGAACATTTTTGTAGACATATGTGATTTTTTTTTACAGTATCCTATTAAAAATAATATAAACAAACAAAACAGAAATAAACAAATTAGAAAAAAATTAGTTCAGGTTTTATGCATTGTAAAAGGAAAAATATCCTATGAAATCTAGGATACATTTAGATGTATCCTAGGCAGCTGTCATTAATGGTCTGAGAAGTGATGCTCATATGCAGGAGGAAAGCTGTTTTCTTCACAGCAAAAGCTAATGGTGAGGTGCTGGGACAGAAGACTTTGCTGCCTCAGCTCTGATGATTAGAGGACGGTGAGTTCAGATTCCTCCTGACTCTAGAGCAGAAGGATCAAAGGCAGCTGTGGAAGGCTGCAACAAAGGAAGCTCCACCCCTTATCGTGAGCTGGTCGGAGAGGCAATGTCTGTAAAAATTAGAATACAGATGAGAAGGAGCAAGAACGGAGATGTGTAACTGCACAAATAACAACTTAACATGCACATTGAACAAGATTTTTAGCAATTACTGACTCCCTCAACCAATACATTACATTGTTTTCAGTTCCCAGGACAGTTTTGATGCAGGTGTAAGTACTTAATTGCATACTCAGTGTTACATAGTCGGCATCTAATCAGTCACAGTATGTTTTATTAAATTATTTTCATATTCCCTCGTCTCCCTATTTGTCCTCAAGTGGTTCTGGAATTACGCGTTGTCACCTAAACATGGACAGCCAATGGCATCACAGATCCCAATTTAGCTGAGTGCAGATAGTATTGCAGTATAAAAAGTACAAAATTCTTATGAACCACAGTTTTTAAATGTTAAAAACCCACACTGTTCCAAACAGGGAACAGACAGGAAGTAAATTTACAGAACCTGAGTGTATAAAATGTTGAATTTTCATAGTAGGAAGGTGGAAAGCATTATATAGAGCTGGAAAGGGAGACAGGGCAGAAGGGTGCAATGACGTTCCAGGTCAGAAAGAGTTCACACATGTTTCCATCTCACAACACATATACACAAATATATAGGAATCACAGCCATATACACAAATAAGTGAAGTAGTAGTTGAGGGACTGCAGGACTGTTTCATAATTTTTGAGAAATATAAACTATAACCACACCACCGTGTAAATTCTGTACAAGAAGGAAATTTTGCTTTTAGACAAGGCAACAAATCTGGTGGCTATTTACCTGGCCTGCTGTGTGTGAGCATGAACCTACTGCAGTTAGAGTTACTCAGTTTTATTACATACATGTAGCAGATCTTTATTGAATTGTGTTCTATTTAGCTAATAGATGTAGACAGCTGCAATCCAAGTTACCACAAACTTTTATTACTGTTTTTATACTGTTATTATGTCCAAGCATGAATTAGAGGTGAACCTAAAYCTCACTTTAGCAACCCTAGCTACTAGAAGCTGACATTTTTTTCTCATTGAGAGTGAAGAATGAAACAAAACCTTCTAACTTTTGCAGTAAATKATTTCCCCCTGAACATGGAAAACACAGAAGAAAGCATCTTTGCCACCTTGTATCTCCTTCTCTTCTGAAACATCAAGTGTGCTTTCTTTGTTCCAGATACTGCTGTCACTTCATGTTTGAGAGGTGAGGTCCCTTTCCTCTTTGACCAGAAGTGATTTACCAGTGAGAAAGCAAAGCAATGATTTAATTGGGATAAAGAGCATGATTCATTTTTTTAAGCYCTCTATTTATTACATTGCTACTGATAATATTCTACATTGAAAAAAACCCCATAATTAACAGAAAAGGTTTTATAAATATAAGTACTAAAGGAAAAATTTAAAATATTTTTTAGGAAGGCAACCCAGTCATCTAACCTAGGAAGCTCCATTMCACTTTTGTGCCTTAAGCCAAATACAGGGTGTGGAGTATTTTTTGAATAATGAATAACTGATCTAAAAGAGAACCTGGCATTCTTGGTTATTCATTCTAGCTCTGATGAGTGTACAGCTGTCTTGGTTTAGGGCAAATCTGGGAGGAGACCTCCCAGAATGGGGGGGGTCTCGCTCTGGGAAGCAAGCTGGGACTGCCCCTCCCCCCTACTGGTTCGGGAAACAACTTCTTTAGAGATGAGTGGAAAAAACTATTTATTTAACAAAAAAGAAARGTGCTTACAAACCTAGAAATTAATAATATGAAACAATAAAACTTGGCAAAATTGAGAGAGAGTCCTTGCCGTGGGAGCCTGGTTTGCTCAGCCTCAGTTCTTTTCCAGTGCTGGCAGATGCCCGGCCTGGGCCCGGCCCGGTGCTCTCCCGGTGCTCCCCCGGTGCTCTCTCAGTCCGGTAGATCTCTCAGTCCAAGAATAGATTTTAAACAGTCCCAAGAAAAAGGAAAAAAAARCCAGTCTAGAGAACTTCTCTGCCCTAGCTAGCTAAAACTAACTAAAAAAAAAGAAGATCTCTCACACACCGTCTGTCCGCTTCAGACAAAACCTTYCAAGAGGAGAAAAAATGTGGAGGAGTGAGCCACTTYTCTCAAAACAAACTTCGCGCTTCTGTTTTCACCCCCTTCGCTCTAAGAACCAGTCTTAAAGCTACAGAACACAATATTTAACACAGACAAGACAGACGACAAGCCTAAGACAACAGCTTGCCTTTCCTTTAACTTTCTTATTTATAAATGAAGCAGAAATGCAAACATACATAAATCATCTTTCAGTTACATTCCCTTAAATGATTAATTTCTCATTTTTTGTATGACCTATATAATGTTCTCACTGAAATATAAGAAGGCAAAGAAAACCTTTAATTTAGGTCATTTTTCTAAGAACCCTTCTTACAATGATATGAACTACAAAGAATAAACCCCTTCTTTAACTTAATAAATACTCAAATTTTAAGCCCACAGTTGGATTTAGTGGCAGGTGAAAGCCCTTTATTGAACTAAGGGAACTTAACCTTTACATATTTATCTGCCTCTTTTCCTGTGATTACCATGCAATCCATTTTATCCATTAATACTGCCAAAGTGAATGTATTGCTTGTGCTACACATACAGAGATGCAGAACAAAAATTACCTGAGTAAAAAGTAATACTATATTCTGATAGTGCTCAGGAGATCAGCATCAAGGTGAGGTCTCCTCAAAATTTACAAAATATCACTGTGTACAAATCTGTTATTTAAGTAAAACACCTGAACCACTGAGCAGTTTTTATTTGACACGATCATCCCTTCTCAGTAGTCTCCATTAAATAAAACCCCAGACAAGAGTGTTCAGTGCAATATCATTTGAGTAACTAATTTTGTGAAACTGTTACCTTTTTCTGAAGTTCTTTTTGTAACTCTGGTTTTTATAGTTCAAGATAGTTTATTTAAAATTTAAGGTTATTTTTGGAGTATTTGGTTTTTCTACAGTATATATAAGCTCTTTAAGTAAGCTACAGTGAACTTCTCTCGGTTATGCCCATCCATTTACCCATGTAATGGCATGAACTCCAAAATGCCAAAATGTTTTTAATGAGAGTTATTTGTCATCTTTTACTAATGCATACAAGACAATACAAACTTAGGATGTTATCACCAAAATAAATTTATTTTCTGGCTTACAAGTTAAACCTAGAAACACAACTCTCTCCCCTTTGACATACATCTAATATATCCCAAATATAATCCCAGCTCTTCGATAAACTAGTAGCTGTGGCCACTTCAAAGCAAAATAAATAATTTCAGAAGTGCCATACACAGAGTCAATGGGCTATTTCGTAAATGCTGCAAGTGTGGAGGTAACAACCTAGATAATTATATAGAATATAACAGTGAAAATATCTCCCCTAAGTAAAAGTTACATCATAATAGTTTTGGTCTGTAAAGTCATAGTGATAAAAAAACCCATCAAGAATACAGGGCATTGCATCAAATTACATCAATATTTACATAACAGATATCTAATATTAGATTTGGGCTAACTAATTCTGAGGTTTTGCATTACAGGCATAACCCTTCTACATGTTAATTATCAAAAAATATTATTTGTGCTCCAGACCAATACATAAAAATATTTTGCACAGCTCTCTTTACTGAGTTTCAACGGGGAACACAATACTTTTATAGCAGAACTAGTCAAAATGTCATTCAGCTTTCACCAGATTCATATGCCTTCATCTGTCATTGAAGAAAATGGGAAATTGTTTATTGCATTACCTGAGAAACCTTGCAAATCACATTCAGAGATTGCATATCACATTCAGAGATTGCATATTTCATGCTTCTTGCATGAAAATACCTCTGAAGAACAACTTCTCTGAAGAATAACTTCCTTATTCTGCAAGGAATAGTTTACAATATCCAAAGTAACAAGAAAAGGTAGGACAGGGCACTTACCCTTCTTGAAGATAGGAGTGACATTTGCTTTCTCCAGTTTTTGGCCGGTGCCCACAGTTGCTGCAATTGGTCAAAGACTGCTGAGAGGGGTCTCACAGTTACATCTGCCAACTCCCTCAACACCCAGCATTTGAAGGGTGGATCCCATCAGGGCCCATGGACTTAAATATTTCCAGTTTGCTGCAGTATTCCCTGACCTAATCCTCTTGCACCAATGCCAAGTCCCTTCTAAACCCAACTATGCTGTGATTCTGTGTTCTCTACAAAGAGAGGTTCTGGCTCTTTGAGTGATAAGAGCACTACATTCAGAGAAGTAGCCATATCAGGATTGTGCAGTAAAGAAAAAGGCAAATGGAGATACAGAAGCAGAGACAGCAATCAATATTACAGAAGAGACAGTAAGCATAGTAAATATTGGAGAGGCTCTGCTTTTTGTARGATTGTTGAAAATTACTTAGTTCTTTTGCAGAGAAGGGTTCAGGCTATTGTTCACAGTTTATGGCAACCTATTGAACAGAATAAAATCCTTTACTGAAYGGAGAGGTCTGTAGAGCCAGAGGGGACACCACATCAGATACTACTGCTCTGACTAAAGAAGAAGRTTAAGAAACTGATAAAGTAACAGATCACTGGGCCACTTCTGGAGAAAAGAGCAGGATGAAAAGTGAAAAATCTGCTGGAKAAAGGAAATACAAAACTTGCTTTGGAGAGCACAGTTGAGGAGCTCACAAGTCTAGTGAGAGAAAATTACCTCATCAAAACTATTATAATTCAGTGACTGCTACACTGATYAGTACAGCCTGTCAGGGTATCTAGCATGCAGTGCAACAAAGTGTGACAAAAAGGAAAAAAGGATGAGAAGTCCAAGTGTGGACACAACCTGTGAAGGAAGAGTGATGGACACAATGAGGCCTCCTAATAACAAAAATCAAGAGGAGAAACACTGGAAAGCTTAGCAGTCTACAGCTTGCTCATGAGGGGAAATGGAGGGATAGGCACTGATCTCTTCCTTCTGGTGAGACCAGTGATCAGAACCAAGGAAATGGCATGAAGTTTTATCAGGGGAAGTTTATGTTGGATTTCAGGGGAAGTTTCTACCCCCAGAGGGTAGTTGGGGAACAGAATAGGTTCCCAGGGAAGTGGTTAAGGCACCAAGCCTGTCTGAGCTCAAGAAGCATTTGGACAATGCTCTCAGTAGCTGGCAGGCAGGTTTGGAGGCTCTGCTGGAGAATATTTCATTGTKGCATGGCAGTACACAGGAAGAACAACTCTGGGTGATCAGGAACACTCAGCTACACAGAGGTAGCAAAGATGGAATGGATGAATTCTGATGCAGTAACTGTAAAATGGCATCATGCTCAGCATGATGTRGTAGAGTGAGGAAGGAGGACTGGGAGGACAATGCAGAGTTGTTGTGTTTTTCTTCACAAGTGAATGTTACACATGATGGAGTCCTGATTTCCTGGGAATGGCTGGGCACCTGCCTGCCCATGAGAAGCAGTGAAAGAATTCCTTGTTTTGTTTTSCCTCTGTGTCCAGCTTTTGCTTTACCTATTACTGGTCTTTATGTMAACTCAGGAGTTTTGTAACTTTTACTCTTCCAGTTCTTTCTCCCCTGCCCCTGGTAGTGGAGTGAGAGTGGTTGCATGGTGCTTGGTTGGTGACTTGAATTAAACCACAATTCCTTCCCACCTGCTGCCACTGGCACTTGCCCACAGTGCCAGGTCCCCGTCTGCTTACCATGTGTGCCATGCTTCTGGAAGCTGGAGCCCCTGGCCTGTTGTTGTATTGGTGCTTCTCAAAAACACCATCAGTGGAACCTCATCCCACAGACACAAGAACTTATAGTTGTGTCTCCAGAATRAGTAACAAGGGACAACCTTCTTTTTACTCCAGGAAGACCAAGATCCTGGTCTTGGTGGGATGCGCTGTCCCATCAATTGTTCTTTTCAGTGAGACAGGCAGAAGGGAGACAGGGAAGAGAAAGTGAAAAAAAAGGGGAGGAAGGGAGACAGAAAGGAAGGAAGTGAGAGAGGAAAGGGAGAGAGAGGGGAGAGAGAAGGAGGTAGGGAAGGAGAGAGGAAGTAAGGAAGGRAGGAAGARTCACTCCATCAGCCAGACACTTCCTGACTTTGAGGGGTCAGCCAAGGGGTCAGCTGAGGAGTGTCTTCCTTGAAGCTCATTTCTTCACACAAGTGTAGCTTTACAAGYAGCATCAAGGCCACTGTTTTCTTTTGTTAGACCCAATCTTCTCTGAGTGCTGTGATCACAGAAGTCTGGTTATCCCTGCAAAGTGGTGTTTGGATTCAGAGAAACTGCTCTGAAGCCCCTGTGCCTTGCACCCTGGAAGGGACACCATCCTTTCAGTCACAYAGCCTGTCATGGCTGGCAGGCAGGAACCATCCTGCCAGCCTRTTTGCCCAGAAACCCCTCTGACCAAGGGACCACAGTGTCCCTCCTGTCCCCTTGGCCAYAGAGAAAGGCACTGTATGGAGCAGCATATTCATTCCATCTGTKCATAGGCACCAACAGCGCCTATTTGGTACATTCTCCAACATAAATGCACTGCTCCCTTTTCTCTCAGAACCTCTTCCACTGTCATGGCTGCAGCAAGATTTCCTGTAGGAGGAGGTACCACCAACATGGCCCTAGTGCTCCATGGATCTTTGGACTGTGGAGGGTCATGGGATCAGGARCAGGTCCCAGGTGAAGGAAAAAAAAGCAGCATCCAGTGACTGTGTCAGGGAAATAACAATTTATTTCTTATCTTTTGAATAAAGACTTGCTGGAGCCTTGATTGTGCCACCACTGGAGTGGCCTCTTGTAGGGCTGGGAGAGTTCTGGGGGCCAGGRGCCCTCCTCTTCCGGGAGTGCTGGGACCTCCTATGTGAGAAGTTCCTGCCTTGGATGGAAGAAGAGGGTCTGCATCTTCTGCCCTGGACAGAACCTGCCTCTTCCACCTCCCTCAGCTCCTCCTGGGCCTGCACCTGCTCTGCAGGCAAAGACAGAGATGAGGGACAGTCATTATCCCTGCAGAAGGCATTTTGTGAGGTGCTGGCTTGGTACTCCATATCAGAGCCTTCAAGGCTGCTTCTAGGGGAGGCAGGATTTTGCTCCCAGGTGCTAGTGGAGCTGGCTGCAGGGTCGTGGTCCTTCTCCCCAGCATTGTGGGATTGCAGTAGCCTCTGGGCCTCCATGCTGCATCCATGCACAATGACATTAATAAGGCCATAGACCAGCGGTGCTGTATATCCCTCAAGGTCAGGCTGCAGCATCCGGAACAACAACTTCCCATCCAGACCACAGAGGCATAGGGCCTGCAGGATGTGTCCTTCTGCATTCTTTGCCAGCCACCACTGGGACCCRTATATTGCTTCCAGTCTTTGACAGAGCCAGGGCAGCATGGGGTCTAGGAGATGCTTTTGGCCTTGGAAAAGTTCTGCCCACACCTTGGGCAGAAGACCTCCCACAGCCTCTGGCCTCATAGCCCCCTGCTCAGCTGGGGACAGTATCCCCTGTGGAGAAGATGGCAGGGATGGCATGGRGCAATGGGGGCTGTTTTCAGCCAAGTGGCTGGGAGCTGTTCTTGCCTGGCCTCGGGTCTCTGGCAACTCTCTAGAGGGTGTGACAAGACACTGTAGATAGTCATCTTCTTCACGCACAGAAAATTTGACAATCAAAATCGTTTTTCTGCAGACTGGGCATGCTGGTTTCCTGTCTGTCCAGTGCATGATACATCCCAGGCAGAACTGGTGGCCACAGGGCATTGCATAAGCAGAATCCTCATGAGCATCATGGCAGATGGGGCAGCTCCATTTTCTCTCTGTGGGCCTTTCTGTACTCCCGTCCTGGAAGCTGGGGGCCCTCCTTTCTGTGGGGTGCYGGGACCCCCTGTGTGAGTGTTCCCAGCCCTGACAGGGCACAGTGGGAGTGTGGCTGCTGCCCTGGGCAGAGGAACTTGCCACCACCACTTCCCCCTGCTCTTTCTGGGGCTGCACCTGCTCTGCACCAATTGGCAGCGGTGGCTGGAGGATGTGCAGGGCACAGAGGGCAGCTTCTGATGTGCTGGGTTGGTCCTCCATGTCAGAGCCTGCAGGGCTGCTGGCAGAGGTTGGATGCCAGGTGGGAGTCCCTCCCTGGGAGCTGGTGGAGCTGGTGGAGCTGGTGGAGCTGGTGGAGCTGGAACTGGTCTCAGGGCTGTTTTCCTCCTTCCCAGCAGCATGGGAGTGCAGCAGCCTCTGGGCCTCCTCACTGCATCGGCCCACAATGAAATTGACAGTATCATCAACCAGCTGTTCGGTATATTCCTCCAGGAGAGGCTGTAGCATCTGRACCATGAGCTCCCCATCTGGACCACAGAGGCACAGGGCGTACAAGATGCTGTTCTCTGCTCTCACTGCCAGCCACCACTGGGACCCATAAATTTCCTCCAGCCTCTGGCGCAGCCAGGGCAGCATGGGGTCAAGAACATGCTTTTCTTTTTGGAAAAGTTCTGCCCAGGCCTTGGGCAGCAGGCTACCCACAGCCTCTGTCCCTGCAGGCCCCTGTTCAGCTGGGGAGGGTGTCCTTTGCACAGGGACCACTCCAGGGCGCTGGCAGCTGTTTCCATCCAGGAGGCCAAGAGATCTTTCTGCCTGACTGCTGGTCTGTGGTGATTGTCCCTGGGGTGTGATKACACATTCTAGATATTTTTGTTCCTGCAGAGAAAACCTGACAGACTCTATCAATCTTCTGCAGAGTGGGCACTCTGGTTTCTTCTCTGCCCAACGCAGGATGCAGCCCATGCAGAACTCATGGCCACAGGGTATCACATAAGCAACACCCTCTTGCTCATCATGGCAAATGGGGCAACTCCAYTCTCTCCCCATGGCTCTGTCTGTTCTCCATAGCAATTCAGGGAGTCCAGAGAAGCTGYTMCCCATCACTGGCACTACTAAAGTATCTCACACACTGCAACAAAATGGAGAAACCTTGGTCCCTTGCTGTCCCTGTGCTCAATTCTCCAAATCTTGTGGACACCCATGGCAGGAAATCAGACCTGAGCCAGCCTGAGTCAGGTTCTCTCTGGGCCTGAATGAAAGCCCRAAGGGATGTGAGGTCACAGAGACATCACAGTTCACTGTCAGGTGACAGTATGTGTGACATCACAATGCCATGTCCAGCTCACTGGGATGGGGCACTTGGACCAACACAGCATGTTGGAGGCCACCTTCTTTGTTGGTCCTGGGTGGTACCTGAGCCCACTCCAAAACACAGTGATACCAACCTTTATTACACTCATTTTTACATTAACACATAGGTCTTCTATCCCAACACTGATTAAATGAAATCTAATTCATCTTCAGGTTGCTCATTCCTTCTAGCTCCACATGAGCAAGCAAACTAACAAAACTGCTTTAGAATGTATGGCATTCCCTTCATAAGGTAATTCTTTAGATATACTTTCCAGCTGACGGGTGATCCTGATAGCAGTAGAGTATATGCTTGCAAGTACTTAGACATCTAATTAATCCCTTTAAAATAAAAAGCTTCGTTAAACTTTTAAAATTAAATTTTTGCATCTGGTAGGAGAATTCAGTGAAGTACCACAAACCTMTCTGGGGAGCTTTTCAAGCAATGGCCAACTATGTTTTCAAACTGGATTCAAAATGCATTTTGTGTTCCCTGGAGAAAACTTCTACAACAAACTTGACATCACTCTCTTCTTTTTGAAAACAAGCTAATCAAAGGCTTATTATTGGTTGTGTGCCCTGTGGGACAACAATGTCAAAAAGGCTGTCTGGACCTGTCAGGGCTGAGGAAAACAGGTGATGGCTTTTGGATGGGCACCTAAAACTGCCGACACCATCCCCCAATGCACCAGCCAGCCAGCACCAGAAGCCTTGCTTAATTTTTTCAGTATTTTATCCAGTTACTCTTTTATTTTTTTCCCCTTTTTGCTACTTTCAACTTCTKTCCATCGTTCTCTCATTCCTTTGGTGTTTCTACCTCTTCCTTTCTTTGGACCTTCCCCTCCCTGATTGTCAGCTAAGCTGCTTACAGATGGCTTAAGGTCCTTGYTTTCACCCACCTGGTACCTGACGTGCCAACACCACAATAATTCTCATTATTTTGCCCCTAACTTCCTTCTCTTTGGGGCACTGTCATGGCTGGCAAAGCTTCAGTCTTTCACATGCATTTTTCAGGGAGCAGATGGGTAAGGGCTGACAAAGTGATTTCCTAAGGCTTGCAGAGCAATGCACTGCAAACCAGACCTGATCTCTTTCAGGCAAAGTTTCTTTCAAAAGACTTCAGAATTTCCATGATGGAAATGAAGCATTATTGATAGAGCACTAGATTGTGAAAAATTGGAAAGGGGATAGGAAGCTCAGCTTGCAAAATGAGGCACAAGAACCTTTCTCCCAACCAGAACTTGGTATCACAATAGCAGTGCTCCATGATGGCCATCTATCCCCAGGATATCCCCCATTTGCACACCTCTCCTGCTGGCAATGGTCTTACTTTGGCTGTCATGTGGGGCAGTGAAGGGAACAGCCACCCAGAGAGCAATCATTTCACTGCATTTCAGAAAATGACAGCAGAGCAACCTGTGAAATTACTTAATAGTTTTAATAGTCTGGATTGCCTCAGGGGTGGGGGTCAAMGACATAAAAAAAACCTCAAGAGGTTCCAACCTCCTCAACATATCATTTCAGTCAAGGTCCTGGGTTCACACCAAATACCTTTCTGACTTTACCTAGCCTTTAAAAGGACTGGTTTTCAAACCCAAAATCTTTCTTCTTGTTTTTTGTCAGATTAACCACTTATGTCTTCTTTGTCTAATGCTGGAGAGAGCTTTTCAGCTGCCACCTCTGCTCCTCTGTCAGCTCTTTTTTTCCTTGCTTCCAAAGGCCACCAACAGTTCCACATACCCTTCTTCTGCACCATCATGTTCTACACATCACCTACCATTACTACTTGCTCTGAGGAGATGGGAAAAGGTACAAAAATTTGCCTAAGACAAATTTAGGGAGGAATCTTCTCCACCCACTCTGGCAACCAGAGAGAAAATACAAAAATTCTAAAATACTGCTTGCAACAAATGTATATAAAACATATGAACATAAATGTGTTAAAACCTAGCAAGATAAAAACATATAAACACTTGACGCAGTGAAGAACAGCAATTCTTTGGTCCTGTCACCACTTCATCTTTCCATGAAACACCTCTAGAAGGAGAAAACTCAGTCCCACTTGGACCTACTTCATACGGAGGAATTATCTACTTGGTAATCTTTTGGTATTTGGAATTATCAACKTGGTATTCTTGGTGTTCTCTGTCACATAAAGTTTTTAAATTAATTTAATTGCATAATTTAGGTGTCTCCAGCTGTAGATCTCACAGCCATGGGATCAAAAGCCCTTTCCACTTCTGGTTAAGGCGGCTCTTTATTGCAGGTCTGAACATACACCCAGTCACCTGACTGGTGAGGATATACTTGAACATTCAGGGTTATTAGTAAGACCAGAAAAAAAAACCAAACTTTGGCTTGGATGATAAAACCATTTTGTCCTAAAGGTTACAGATTCGTTAGAGGCAGCATTTCTGCCTCTAGTGGCAGACAAGGCTCAGTACCCACCACTGCCMGAAAGAGGCACTGCAGGAGCAGTTTGCAAAGCTTCATTAAGCATACAGGGAAAGAGAATCTCCATTTGTTTCCCACTTTATTTTCAGAGAGCCCCTTAGGATGTTTGAATTCACCATCCTCTTCCAACTCATTTTTTGAAGGTGCTGCCAAGATTTTGTTTTCTCAGTCTCRATCCTTAGATTTTTGAAATAAATAACAATAGAAGGTCGAAGGTGTTAGCATTCAAGAACACACACACAAATACAATCAAAGAATTGATTGTATATTCAGGTACTTTTATTAGAACGCACTGAGAACTTGGGGCAAAAATCCAAATCAGACATTGGGTTCGAAATGAACATGTTTTATACCCTTTCCATTATATAATGAGACATTAATTATTAAACCCATAGTGTTCTATTGTATATATTGATTCTATCCAAACGTAAATTCCCAAAACCCCCTAAACACCCTCTCTCAAGATTCTAGTTGTGATTACATAGTTTCTCATGATTCTTATTATAGTCTAACAATCATGTMATTTATCATATGATTATGCAGGTGCAGTTTCACATGATCTGGKAARGACAAGYCTGTGTAGGCCCAGTTCTCTTTCTCCTTCCCAGGCACAACCTTTCTTTCTACCCCCCTTGAACCTATTCCCATGATTTTATCCCTGAGCTACTAGAATTTAACCCTTATGCTATCAAAGGGGCATCAGCTGTTTCTCATGCATTGCTTGGGAGTCAGCTCCCACACTCTCCCAGTAATTTTAGCACATTTTGGAGTGGGGATAGATAGGGTGTTCTCCCCTCTCCAGGGGGTCCAAACTTTTCACACAACAGGTTGTTCCCAGGGCAAAAGATCAGGGGTTTTCACCATGTGCTTCCTCCTTGAAAAGATTWATTTCATTCCCCCCCACTAGCGAAATTCTCAAAACAGTCTCCATTTCACTTTCTTTGGGATTATTGCTAGTTTTCTCGTGTAATTCAGCCAATTCTGTTGCAGAGCAAGGTATCACTACCACAGACTGMCTCCTGATGAGTGAATTCCTTCTTTATCAATGGACAGGGCCTGGGATGAGAAGGAGGGAAGAAGATTGGCCTTGCTTAGTCAAACCTCTCCTCCAGGGAGTGGAGGAAGGTGACACCATCTTTGGGGTGTCCACTGCCACATTTTTTAGGGGCGGGCAGTGTTTGGSGTGGGGAGTGGGCTTTAACTTGGACATATTAAACCCCCCTCAAGGGCTGTGGGGGTGGGGTCCATCTGGGAACCTGGAAATCACTGGTTCCAGGCCTTTCCCAGCAGTGTTAAATTGCAAYGCTAAAGCCCTTTGGCTTTGGACAAGCGAGTTTAACTGGTTTCTCAGGTTTTGGGGACTAGCTTCCTCCCGGCATTCAATTCTTGCTCCGGCCTGAGGCTGGCTGTCGTTTCAGCCTCTGGGGCAATGGGATTCAGCTCCTTCTCTAGATGCTYGGCAACATATTTGACACTTGAGTCAAACCTCCACTCATATGGATACCAGGTCTTGTCCTTCACTACGGTTTTAAAATTTTCTTTTACCGAAATTCATGTTTTCTCCATGTGTAACTGTGGATGGTGCTAGTTTTCTCAGTCTCCATTTCTCTTTAGGGCTGGACAAGCTTTATATATAAGCTTTTCGCAAGTCTGCCAATGGAGAGCAGTTCAGATCAATTTCTGCATGGGAATCCCTTACTTTTCTGCCAGAAAATAACAGCTTTGACTGAAAATTTATTTCACTTTTATTRTGTTGAGACACTAATTTTAAAGGAGTAAAGATTTTTAGAAAAGTTAAAATTGTAGTTAGCAATAGATTTGCTGATATAGCTGAAATGAATAGAGGAGCTTTGCTGAAATCAGTTAAAAATTAGAGGATAGTTAGAAGAAGCCAGATCTGAGATAATTTGTCAGCTTCATGTTTATGTAGCTGTATTTTCCATGAAAAACTTGGAAATTGATCAATGAAATCCCAGGAACACAAGACAATTGCAAACCTCCTGTTTCCAGAAATCATTGAAATAACCCAGGAAACAAGGAGTTCTACCAAGAATTCATCAATCACATCTGCATTGAAGGGGTTGAAAGTTTAGACGAGGAAGACTCGTTTTACTTCCTCCTTTTGATGACCACTCCTCATAAAAAGACTCATTTTGGGGAACAAACTCCGGATGCTTAATGGCCTTTTTGTCAATTAGCATACAAAGCGGAGAAGAGGAGGTGACAGGGGTATGAATATGCATTTGTATTTTGTGTATTCAACACTTCTGTAAATAAAAGGCTTTGTAATTACCTGTGATCTTCGCAGTGCGCATCAGGGAGCTATCCCACGGGCTGCCCGGCGTCGTAATAAACATACACTTTCTAACTTTAACTGTTAGAGGTTTTTTTTTTTCTGTCACAGTTGGATATCAATATTAGATTGATATTAATATTTTAATRAATCAATGTGATGAGCAGCTACTGCTGTATAAAATACCCATGTCTCCTCAAGAGTACCCTGCTTGCTGCACCAATTAAAATGTAAGGCCTCAAAAACATCTCTCAATGAGACACATTAAAAGGATTTAAAGTTGTTCATGTTCTCTGAGTTAGACAAGCAGGAGAAATACTGATTAGATATTCTCAAGAGATCAAAACAACAAAAAAMCCTTCACTGGCAAGTTTTGAAAATCTGAGAATTTTGGTAAAAAATTTGAAGCAGCATTCCATCAACATAAAACATTTCATAAAGCATTAATGTAGCCCATTCAACTCARTGAACTCCAAGCCTGTTACATTTTAAGTTACTAAAAAATCTGAGAGGAGGGAATTAGAAGAATAAAGAGAAAGAGAYAATTACTGAAAAGATATAGAAAAGAACCAATGTAGGTACCACTCCTGGTTCCAGAGGTGTTCACCTGATAGAAGTTCTAAGAGGAGGTAGGGTCAAGATATGYGGTTGCCACATATCCTGAGTTAAATACCCTTTGGCTTTCCTGGGGCCTTCCCCCCCATGGGGCTCCCACTTGCCTGGCCATTTAGGAGCTGGGTTAGGGGCTCCAGACACTGGTGTGCCAGGGATCAGCGGCCACTGCTGGGCTGGGATACAGGCCTGGAGGTGTGGGGTGTGTGGAGCAGGGCATCGCTTCACCAGAGCAAGGCTTGATCTGCCCCTTCCCCCACATAAAACCACCTGAAATGTTTTGAGCCAGCCATCTCCTCTAGTCCCTCACAACAAGGTTTCCAGGTTCCTGTACCTCTTTGCTGTCAAGACTCCAAAGATTTGTGGCTGGATATTAAGAAACTTGCACTTTTATTCCTTCCAAAAGAGGCAGCATGAGGGTTGTTTTTTCTTTCTAAGGCATTACCTCCTTCATTTGTCCTCCTCTTGAGACAGTCAGTGTAAAGCCTCTCCTCTCTCCCCATGCCCACAACARTGGAGGGGGACAATGGAAGAAACAATATATGAGAGGCTAAAAGTGTTATAGTGTTATATTAAAAAAAATGCAGTACACAACAATAAAAAGAAAACTGTACAAAAGAGGTAATGGCTTAACCAACAAAGGTGAAGTGTCACACAGGGCCCCTGGGAAAAATAGAAGATGTTGAGGGCTTACAGAGCGGTTCTGATGGTAGATGGGGGCTGCTGGTGCTGCCTGGAGCAGCTCTGGACCTGCAGTGGCAKTTTCCTTCTCCGTCTCTGTTGTAATGATGATGGCGACGGCAATGGGTGTCTCTCTCTCTGCAGAGGTCCATTTGGCACTGCTGCTGCCATCAGTCTGCCCCACCGGGCATGTGTGTGGGGATTGGTTCTGCCACTTCTCCGCCTCTTTCTACCACCCTGTTGGGCATCTTTTGGCATGTATGGACTTGGTATCAGTCTCACTGCTCTGGGTTGCTTTGTTCTGCTGTAGAAGAGAAACAGTCCCACATGCCACTCTAGCCGTGATGGTTTCAGCTGTGTGTCAGAACTGTCACTTCTGTGCCATGCATCCTCAGCCCCATGTCCTAAAAATACTGTGGAAGGATGAAAATGGGGGAAGAAATGGTGCTGGTGCTGTGGTCCCAATGCCCCTCTGCTAGAGCAAGCCAGACAGAATGATCTGCCTCGCATTTCCAGTACTAGCATTTCCCTGCTAAAATCTCACCCATGGCTATGATGTAAAATGTTTTGAATAGCGCTGAAGGATCCATGACCTTGTCTATGTACCTAGGAGAGAACTCTAAATGCAATTAAAGTAGTGCTTCTCCTTGTTTGCTCCTTTCCAGAACAAAGGAATGTCTAACTGGAAGGAGCCTTCAAATTTTTGCTCAGAAGCATTAATGGCCAAAGATCACTGAGGTTGTTCCCCACATCCTGGTCCCATCACATTATTCAGCTTGTCAGGATTGTCTAGAGGGGTTTGGTGTGTTTTCCTCTT
>CADDXX010000213.1:0-52373 GCA_902810485.1 Alauda arvensis
TCTAGAGTTATTTCTTTTTCAGTTATTAGAGTTATATCTTTTTAACCTTCAAGAGCCATGCATGCTGGGATCCATGAGACCTGTCGACGTCTGTAACTTAAAGACTCTCTGATTCTTTCTTCTAAGTACGAGCAGCGAGAAAACAGCTACCCAACACATTCTAGAGTTATTTCTTTTTGAGTTATCAGAGTTGTATCTTTTTGACCTTCAAGAGCCATGCACGTTGGGATCCATGCTCCTTACCTGTCGGCGTCGCCCAGCCCCAGGGCCGTGCCGCGCTGCAGCGTCTCGCGCACGGTGGCCATGCCGTCGGGCAGGCGGTTCAGCCGCCGCGTGTACAGCCCCAGCCCGCCGTCCGTCAGGTACCTGCTGGCACAACACCACGGTCAGGGGGACACTGAAACGCACACCTTGTCCTGGCACCTCTGCTGTTTGTCCTGGTTTTAAGTTAAGGGTGTTACGGGATATCAGGAGAGAGGGGAACGTCGTTCGCGGTTAGATGCCKCTCATCGTTCTCCTTGAACAATCTCGCGTCACCAAGACTCGAATTTCAACATAAATGTGATAAAGAACACTTTAAAAAACCATAACTTTCACAAAGGATACCTGAAGTATTTTAATCTATAATTTAATATCTGTGAATGCTGTCATTAATGATCCCTTCTTGCCCAAAACATACATGGTTTATCCCGCCCTGAGTTTCTCTGCTAAAACGCAATCAAAACTTCAAAYCTTTTGCAAGTTAACCACAAAAATCACATTGACTTAATCCCTAGATTTTGTCAGTGAACAATAAAGTATTCCACAACTTATAGGATGGATGAAAAGTTTTTTGCAACCTTCTTTTATTTTCCTTCCTCTCCATCCCTTCAAACTTCAATTGTCTTGGCTTTAAGAAACTATCCTGTCCTTATGAATACATCATTATTATTATTATTATTATTATTATTATTGCTGCAGATTTTGGCTTTATGGGAAAGGAGAATATAATGAAGGCACATTTTTCCACAGAAAATCTTGCAGTGTTTTACTCAGGGGGAAACAAGATCAAGGAAAAATTATCCTGTATATAACTGTGAGAGTATTTAGAGTTATTGGAATTTATTGTTAAAAGGATCTTTCCAGGAATYAATGTACAAATACTCATTGCTATAGCTTCACTCTTCATCAGCAAGAGGGAAAAAAAAAAAAAAACCAACCAAATTTCTGTCAATATGAAACCACTCAGGTTAAACAAGAGCAGTATTATGCATTTCTAACACAGAATTAGGACTTCCAGCCTACTTTCTAAGGTGACACTTTTTTCCTATTAGAAAGTGGCTCCCTGCCCTGCATTACAAGCACAAAGTCATTTGCTTTGGACAACTTGGACCTTTAAGCTCCTCTTTTCTTTGGCCAAACACACCCTTTCTGTGCCTCTGAAATGCTGAGTGCCCTAACAAGCCCTTCCAAGTGTAATATTTTTRGGTTATTTCTGATGCTGAAGTGATTTATTCCCCTCTCCTGAAAGGCACGCTGAGGAAACAAGGAATGGGTCATGCCAGGGATCAGCAAAACCCAGTGATCTGAATCACTTGACTTCTGTCTGCACTCCCTGCTTACTGACAGACACAGSCAGCCAACAGCACACTGACTTTTATGGTCTGACAACTCCACCACTTCATATTTATTCATTTCATTCCTTAATGAAATATGAATTTTCCAAGTTTCAAAACAGACAGCCAAGGGGAAAGCATTCTTTACTCAAGGATTAGGAAGAAAGCAGCAGCAGGTAAATCAGCAACACACAACAGACTGGGCAAGCCTACCCTGACCTGCTCAGGATCCTGYAGCTCCATAATCCCAATCCCACAAYGGGACTGGGAATGGGACCTGCCTCTGGCAGCTCAGCTGCTCCTGCCTTCCTCCTGGTGCTTTGGATTGCTTTGGTGTGGAAAGAGCTGCCCAAGAGTCTCCTGGGCASAGGACTTGCCCAGCAACCCAAGAGCTCGAAACTTCAAGAAACAAAAAGCTTGAGGGAATTATTTCACATCTCAACATCTGCTCTGACACGAGGAAATGTTCTCTTATTGATGTAGCTGTAACACTGTTACCCTTAATGCTTTCCTTTAAATGTCTATTTTCACTAGGCTTCATCTGCCTCGTCATTACAGTCAGTTAAACGAGATCAAGAGGCTTAACGAGCTTTGGGTATCAAAGAACAACTCTGACTTTGCCAGTCACCAAAAACCCACAGCAGAGAATTCCCCAGTGCTGTTTCTGAAATGAGCTGCACGGGATCAAAACCATCCTGTCACTGCCACTACAAATATGCCCTAAATCTGAGTTAAAAAGAAATGCTACCCTAACAGCTGGATGATGGCAACTGCAAATTTCTCAGTTTAGGATCAATTTGATCTGCATTTTTCATCAGAACACTGGCACCAGACCATATGGGCTTTTYCCAATGTTTATATCCCCCAAAGTCTTGCCAATCACTACTCTTGCCTAATCAGTACTTAGGAACTATTTGATCTCTCYAGCCAAGAGAGAACCCCAAAAGGGTTGGACACAGACCCTTCTACAAGGCTGTGGTTGGTTTAAATTCCATTATTGATCCCTGTGAATGTCAACAAGAACAGTCAAGAACAGGATTAGGTCCTGAGCTGGCAGGYAGGAACTCCTAACATAATGCCCAAATCCCTATTTTATTAGATATTAATAGAATACAATATAGAATATTACAATTCAGGTTCATAGAAGGGCAAACCTATTACTCAATTAATAACATTTAATTTACATGTAAGGTAGTCTATAATTTATGAATTAACAGACCTTTACTTATAATCAGTAACTATTTATAATTAACAAACTCATGAATGAACTATGAATTGTTTTGCAGATGCTTAACCCAAACACRGAATAAGACCTGAACAAATTACTTGCAGAACTCCAAAATCCTAATCCCTGCTGGAAGGGAGGAGATACCTGTTCCACCAACAGGTAAGACAGGAAAAATGAGATTATGCAAAACTTWGTAAGTATATATTGGTTTCATAGTTTATTTAGAGAAACCTCTCACGTGCAAATGACTAATAGCATCAATGGTGCTGCTTATTCATGTTGTTCAAACCAGCCTAGAAGCAAAACAAATTTATCCCATTAACCACTTAATACTCAGACCTTTTTCCATGAAAAAACAACATTTTTTCCATGGAAAAAAAAAAACCAAAGAGAAATCTGCAGAAAGAAATGGCTTCTGTGCAATCAATACTCTTCTGTCTGGAGMTGTATTAAAGCTGCCTGGCACATTAAGTCCTTCAGCAGCCATCAAATAACAATTTTTGGGCACTGCTGTCCAAGGCTGATTTTTTTTTCCTCTGTCTTCTCAGCTTCCAGCAGCCTGCAGGAAGGAATTCCAAGGACAGAGCAGCCTGGCAGGGACTGGGTGGCTGCTGCCAGGACTGAAAAGAGGACAACACTCAGCCCCACCAAGCACCACCACCCCAAAATTAGGCAATTATTCAATGGGGCTCTGCACATGCCAATTTTGATTTCCATGCCCAAATTCTTTCTCAGAGTCCATTTCAGTGAAAATCCTAGAGCTAAGCTATAGAAGAAGTGACCCATTTTTCATCACCCACTCCAGCTGTGTTCAGGAGAGGAATGAGCTGGGACCAAACAGGATTAAGAGGAACTCCACAGCGATTTGGGATTATTCCCTGGTGCTCAGACTTTTCCTGCAGATGAGCCACAGTGTGAATGACTGCATCCCCCTCTGCTGGCTGGCCCTGGACTGGGACCCGACTTTGTCCTTTRGAAGTTGTCCCTTCACCCAAATTACAACAACCTGCTGGCAGTGATGCAGCAGTTCAAACACTGCTGATTACAGAAAGAAGCCCAAAAATGGTATATCTGCTATTAAATGGTGTTTTGGTAATTGTTAACAATGGCTCAGTGTGTAGAAGTAAGCAAAAATACAAAACACCACAACTACTGCATTCATTTTATAGATTAACACTACATATGACCTAACATGGGTGTTTTACCATTATACTGAAAAAAAAGGCTGATGTGTAAGGTTATAACTCATAGGCCTATGTTGCCTTCCTATGCTGAATCCCACTGCCAGAAAGGTTCTGTGAGAGCATGTGATCTGAAATATCACTTGAGATAAATGAGAAACACTGTCTTCTTGATGAAGCTGACACAAGAACTGCTCCTGAAGTGAGTGCAATTTAAGAATACTTAMAACAATATACACAATTAATAATACTGAGTATTCTTGTGCAATATCCTACTGATGTCTCCTGCAAAGAAGTCCAAGTACAGTTCTTGGAATGAGAATACTCTCTTTATTTAAACACTGTCATAATTTTTTCTTTTCATTTTTACAGCACCAAATCACCTCTGACTTTAAATCCAAACTCAGCTGCAATCTTGTTTGCTATAAAAATCAGAATTTGACGTTTCCCTATCCCTTTTCATGAAAAATCAAACTTTTGGGTTTGCTTGCCCGACCCCTTCATTATTTGTGTTAATTATCCATTTACCATATATAGATACTAYTCTGCAATGTTGAAAAGATCTCAGTGTAGAAATAGTCAGCCCTAGCAAGATGAAAGGCAGTTCAAATAAACACYCTGCTCAAACACAGAAGAAAAATAAAATAAACCTCCTAACAAGTCTGTCATGTTGAAGTGCTAGAGCCATAAAAGGAATGCAGTTTCACCCATCCACTGTATTTAGCTCAAACCTTATCACTAAAACCATAGCATTTCAAGAGCAGTGTCCAGTAAATGACTAACACACTGTAACACAAAGAAAAAATATKAACTATGGAAAGAAATAGGTCAGAAAGCCAACAGACAGAGCACTGAATCAATGCACAGGGCACCCAACGTCCTCACTCAGCCCAGGATCAGCTCAGGCACTCCTGATTTCCAGCCAGCCACCAGTTACCTGCAGCAGCACCCACTCCTGCTGCACACAGCTTAGAAGGAAAGGGTTTCTCTCACTGTTAGCAATAACAAATCCTCATTAGCAGCAAACTGCAGAGCCCTCCTCCTCCTCCTGTGCAAGCTCAGCCCCAGGGGAGGTCTGTCACACCACCTGTGACCCTGACTTCTGAAGATAAGGCATCACTGCCTGCCTGGTGAACAGCACAAAACCAAGAAACAGCTGCAAGGATCCTACAAATACCAACAAAACTTTAACATTCAGGGAAATCAGGCCCCAATTTCAGCTCTTCTTTGCCTCCCCACAGATGTACCTCCTAAATGTGAGCCTGCTTCAGAGCTCTATTTCAATGATGGTTTTGGTCCATGAAGGGCACAGGGCTTCTGGGTGAGTCTGAGACCTGAGCAGAAGCAAAATCTGATTTCCCCAGCCCAAAGTGGCCTGATCTCCCTTTCAGCATCCTTCCTGCACCTTCCAAACTCAGCTGCTTCCAGTGCTTGTGAAACAACCCCCAGGGAGCACAAAGGTTGGAACAAACAAGAAGCAATCCTAACCCCTTGAGGACTGTGCATGCAAACACATTGAGAGGTTGTGGAAACAGATGTGGAATGGGAATACATCACTACCAAATCATCCAGTGTGGGGAGATTAATAAAAATGGTAACATGCATCCCAACAACAACCACTGCACCCACAGGAGGTGGCTGCAAGGAGAATTTCAGCACAGTGCCCCAGCTATTGTTGGAACAGAGCTGGAACAGCCATGCTTCTGCAAAAAATGATTTTGACAAAGGTGTGCTGGCAGACCCAAAGCCATTTGCTGAGAAAACTTGTGACCAGCACTAATCAGTACATCCACACTGYTAATTCTGCACAGAAAGCTGCACAYTTAAGGTAAYGAAAACAGAGACCAAGGATTAATTAAATGAAAAGAAAATAATTACAAAAGGCTTTCTTTTTTGGACCAACAGCCCTGTTGTTGCATTCCAATAAGAGGTGAAAAGGAAATTAACTCTACATCTCATTAGGGAAAGCTAAGGAGACCAAAAAAAAAAAGGTAGGAATGTGTATGTTGGTAGCCAGAGGGAGACTGAAGTGGACAAAAACCTTCCAAAGAGGCTCTGAGCCTCCAGCTCAGGCAGMCACCAAAAGGAGTGGGATGGGGGCTCACTCCCCAGCTCACACAAATCCTGTTGCTTCATCACTGGGCCATGTTTTAGACCCTACAAAAAGGCAACTTCTTACCTTTGATCCACCCCCTGGAGCCTTGCTTGGTTTAAGGGCTGTTCTCTGTCCCTTTGGCAAAGATATTCTTCCTTAACCCTAAGAAAGCAACCGTGGTGTCTGCCAGGGCTCTGCTTGAGCAGACTCATTAAGGGAGGCCAAAGGAAACTTCCCATGACCCAGTACATTTCAGAGAAAGCACCAGGATCACAGGGCTAAACTAGTTTTCCTTGGCCATWGGATTTATTTTGGCTGTAACAAATATTTTGGCTTCCCTCCCTTATCAGTTTGCCAATGAAAACACAGATCCAAGGTTTTCAGGCTCCGGGATTGTAGCAATTCTGAAAGATGACAAAGTGAAACACATACCAGCTAATAAAGAGCTATTCATGCTCTAAATACCCTCTTGTGCTGCTCTGCACATGGTGTAGCTCAGCTTCTGGAAATGTTGAGCCTGTTTGCCCTGCCATTGATCTTGCAGCAAGTCATACAGATGCTTTCTTTCCAAGCAAGCTCTCTGATTTCTAAGCAGTTTATTATTCCTCTCCCACAAAAACACACACTGCCATCCTAGTTTTTCTTGCTGTTTGAATTAAACAGACATTGGGGGGACATAACTTACAGAACAGGCTACCAAACATCTGTTCACACTGCAGATGGCAGCCCAGTGTCATCAGGGGTCACCAAAGGTAAAAACCTTCTTTCTTTATCCTTCTCCATCAATACTGGAACGCTGATATTGCAATTTAATACTGCAATATTCCCTCCTCAAGGAGCCCACTCACATGATTACCCTCCCCAGACTGCAACCCCAGGTTTGTGGGGCTGCTTGCAGAGTACAGAAAACAGAATTTTCTGTGTGCAGCTCCATTTCCAGGTTTTGGGCAGTTTGGGGCTCTCTGAGTTCAGCAAGGAGAGGAGCCCCAAACTGCCCAGAACCTGGAAATGAAACTGCATCTTTCCCACAATGAACTGACCTGCAACACCAATTCTGTCTTTGGGACTTAACTGATAAATCTACTCACAGTATTTAGCAAAACTGACTTCTGTAGCCAAAGGCAAAAGATGTGGGAAAGGAAAATGTATTTGTACACATTTCTTTTCCTAAGAACCTTGAGATCTCATTTATCAGTATGTGGCTAATGCATGAGGAAAAAGTGAAAAGTATCTCACTCCTTGAAAAAGCAGTGGGGAAAAGAGTCAGATACTCAGTTAAAGATGTCCCAACACTCAAGGCAAGGAGTGAGGAGTGAGGAGGATTTGACTCTTCTGCTTTGTTCATCATTCTTGGTACTGAACTCACTGCTTTGGTGACAGAGGTACCAAGTGGCCAAACCATTTYCTCACCCAGAATCTAAACCCCACTCTTGTGCTTCCAGACTGTGGAGACTCCCAGCTTTCACCCTGCAGGATGAGCAGGCACAGGAAAGGAAATGATACACAGAGATGRGCAAAGGTACAGATTTCTCTGGCTGTATCATTCATAAATCCAACAGCTTTTCTATTCTTTCCTTTTCCCCAACCTGGAATCTGCATTTTACACACTGAGTGAAGGTCTGCAAAGASTGGGGCTCCTCTGTGAGCAGCAGAAGGCTGAGCTGACACAGTTCTGCCAGGGGTAACTCTCCATTACCACTCAAAGGTGTTTTATGGAAACCACAGTGCTACTTAGAATTTACTTYCCTCACTTCCAGACCAAAACTCAAACAGCCACAAATCTAAACAGAATTCAYAGTCCAGAGGAAAAGCAGTAACTGTTACTACAATAAACACTACAAAATCCAGGTGTAAGTTGATTTATATGATGCARACACAAGGTGCTTTGGTGATTTGATGCATTATTAGTGCAGGAACAGCTACTGGTGTTTTAGCTGAAACAGAGTTTTACACTGATTTTTGCATCAGCTACTTCACCATATGCTTCCCTAATGAAGCATTAAAAAAATAAAAGGTGTCTGACTTTTCAAAAAGTGTGAAAATATCCAAGTATTCATAATGGACAGAATTAATGGAGGCTTCCAGATGGTGTAACTGAACTGGTTAAGTTAATGACAAAGCAGCAGCTGGATTCCAGCAAGAGACATTACATCTTTCAAAAAAGCCACTAGAAATGTCACTAATAACAAAATGTTACAAAAGAGCAAAGGATGCAAGATGGCCAGACAGGGCTGCCACAGAGAGCAAAACCCACAAGCCAAACCAACCAACAAACAAAAATATAAACTAGAAAAAACCACAAACAAACACAAAAACCCCCAAACAAACAAAAAACC
The DNA here is from genome assembly GCA_902810485.1 of Alauda arvensis. Lineage (NCBI taxonomy): Eukaryota > Metazoa > Chordata > Aves > Passeriformes > Alaudidae > Alauda > Alauda arvensis. The sequence continues at coordinate 8,436 of CADDXX010000213.1, forward strand.
CCAAAAGACCCCATACCAACCAAACAACAAAACACCAAACAAACAAAAAACAAACAAAAATCCCCCCAAAACAACCCCACCACCAAACCATTCAAATCTCAAAGATCCTTTTAACATCAATCCAATGCTCGTGTACTTGAGCTAAGAAAAAATGACTTTTATAGTAGGAACTGAAAGCAGACYAATTGAATACTGACTTTGGAGCAAAGAACAAATGCTTCTTCCACTCGAGGCAGAGATAAAATGCTGATGTACAACCTTGCTAATGACTGTCTATCACTTCGTTTTCCTGCACACTGAATTGTTCCTTAAACGGTTTTTTTTAGCACGTACCCCTGTTTTACCTAACACAGAGATGCAAACTCATTTCCTTTCACTGAACTGGTCCCTCCAAGTCCAGGCAGCAGCAGAGTTCAGCTGAGCACAAACCATGCCTCACTCCCTCCATCTCGTGGGCACGAACGAATGTTGCAACCACGGTGAGCCTTGACTCGGGAAAACCTTTAATCACACGCAGGAACATCTTCCTATCTAGGGATACTTCCTTAAAARCTTGAATTTTGTTGGAATCCCTGGGTGATAATGAGCTGCCTCTCCACAGGCTTGTAATATATGACTGGGAATAATTCATGTTTTTCTTGCTGTATTAAATGGTGTAATATATGACTGAAATAACCCAAGCCTCTCTTGCTGTACGCAACAGGAATTAAACTCCCTTGGTGCAGCTTGAGGCTGTGTCCTCTTGTTCTGTTATTGCCCGGAGAAAGAGACCAACCCCAGCTGAGCACAGCCACCCTTCAGGGAGTTGTAGAGAGTGAGAAGGTCACCTCTGAGTCTCCTTTTCTCCAGGCTGAACAACCTCGAGCTCCTTCAGTCATTCTTCACACGGCTTGTGTTCCAACCCCTCACAGAGTTTGTGTTCCAAGCCCCTCATCCTCGTTGCTCTCCTCTGGACACGCTCAAGCATCCCAATGTCCTTCCTAAACTGAGGGGCCCAGAACTGGACACAACACTCAAGCTGTGGCCTCACCAGTGCTGAGCACAGGGTGTGAGGTTTCATTCATAACAGGCTTGTTAGGATGAGCAAAAATACCTTTGCTGTTGGCTTCAAGTTTTTTTGAAACAATCGAAGAACGACTGAGGGAGCTGGGGTTGTTTAGCCTGGAGAAAAGGAGACTCAGAGGTGACCTTATCACTCTCTACAACTCCCTGAAGGGTGGCTGTGCTCAGCTGGGGGTTGGTCCCTTTCTCCAGGCAACAACAGACAGAATAGAGGACACAGCCTCAAGCTGCACCAAGGGAGATTCAGGCTGGATTTAAGGAGGAAGTTTTCCGTGGAAAGAGTGGTCAAATACTGGAACCATCTGCCCAGGGAGGTGGTGGAGTCACCATCCCTGGATGTGTTTAAAAAAAGACTGGATGTGCCATAATCTAGTTGAGGTGTTAGAACATGGACTGGACTCGATGATCTTGGAGGTCTTTTCCAACCTAAAAACCCTGTGAATCGCGGAAACACGCGGAAGGGAGCAGAGGCGCCAACTCACCCGCTGGTGATGTCGTCGGCCCTGATGTTCTTGCCCAGCACGTCCCCGTCGCTCATGTATCCTCCGGCGTCCATGGCCAGCCCCTCCATGTCGATGTCGGCCTTGTCAGCAGTGTCACCGTGGCCCATGCCGCGGGATGCCAGCTGCCTCCGCAGCGGCGCCGGGTAAAGGTAGCGGCCGGCGCCCGGCTCGGCGCTGACGAAGCGGCTGGCGTGGCCACGGGGAGGGTACCCGTTGCCCAGGGAAGGGGCGTCCCCGGCCTGCAGGCGCGGGCTGGACTGGCCCAGCCGCCAGGACAGCGGCGTGGGACGCCCCGCCAGGCTCAGGATGCTGCGGCCGCTGATCTCGGTGGTGACGTTGGTGTCGAACGTGGTCTCCAGCGTGCTGGGAAAGAGAAAAGTGACACCTCAGGATTTAACATTTACATGCTTCAAATCCATCCCTCTAAACTCCATACAGAGTGTTAGTTAACTGCAGGAGAACGGGCTTCTGGACACTGAACTGATGTGGTTATGCAGAAGCCACACCATTGTTTACAATAATCAAAATTATAGATTTTAGCATGCATATTCACACCATCACGCGTTATTTGATTGGATTTTTAGCTTTGTTTATGAGGTTGGCACGCACCTCCTTAAGGCACTTAATTGGTTAGAGTTTATTATTACACTGAGCTTGCTTTTATCTGAGGTTTGCAATATTGATGGTTAGCTTCTCAAGCCTCTCGTTCTTATTTTAGTCTTGCTTTGCCTCAGTGGCCTTGCTGAATTCCTGAGGGTTTGAATAACAAGACTACAGGTATTATAATAAAATTACAAGGAGTTTGGATGGTGCAGAGAATGACCCAACTCGTGCAAACACATTGCTACACTTAACTGTCTTCACGTTTTTTTGGTCAGACAAAACAATCCCTCTATTTTTTTGTTTTATTTTTCTATTTTCTTACAGACCCAGAGGTGCCCTTACCTGTGGGTGACCTGGGTGCCCCTCAGGCTGGACATGGTCTCCTCCAGGTTCTGCCGAAGGTCGGCGATGTTCTTCACYGTCCGCAGCCGCCGCGTCTCGGGGTCCTCTCCTGCAGGGAAAACAAGCCATGAGCAAGGCCCAGGCAGGGCACAGCACACAACTGAGCTGCTGCCYAGGCCTCAATCTGACTCAAATGCACTTTATCCTGACTTTTAAGTTGGTTAGGATTGAGATTTCATTCCCCACCTGCCATCATCACACCCTGACAGAAATGAGCTCTGCAGGGCTCCCCTCATTGCACAAGGCTGCCTCTGAGATGTTGCTGCACTGTCACTTCCCATATGACCCAGTTKAAATTCTGGTTAACTTTCAACCTCATTAGAATACACACTCCATCAATAGCACCCTTTCCATCTCACCTATTGACACAATTAACATTAACCTGACAAACAGGCAATTTCTCCGATGCTGTGGTTTCTTTGTCCTACAATAACAGTTTTCCTAAACTAAATTGTGCTGACTGGGTGGGTGCTCCATGCYGAGTGATGCTTCAGGTAAAATAACAAAAGGTTTTGCTTGTCAACATCACAACACAGTTACTGTTCCTAAAATCTGCTACATGACACGAAATTGGGGGATGACTTAGTTTTCATGGCACTTTGAAATTGTGTCCTTTAAATACTTTGCTATATTAGAAACACATTCATGTCCTGCTCTTTAAAAGTAGAATTTATGTACACCCAAAAAAATTGTCTTCCTACTACCTCAGCATAATTTTATTTTATCAAATTAATAATTTAATTAGTGCTTCAGCATAATTTATTTACATGCTCTCAGCTGTCATTCCAGAAATGCTTTGGCTGCTGCCTCAGCTGAGCTTTACAGAGTTAAATCCTCTAAGAGGCTGAAGAGAAGTGAATTTCTAGTAGTGCCAGCATATTCTTTGTAAGCTGAAAGCTGGAACAGAAAATCTCCAAAAAACTGTCACAAAGCTTCTGTGGGGCACAGAAGGAAATGATTTCATTCTGAGGGGTTTACAACTCATGACTAAAGAAAATACTACAGTAAATGTAAAACATTTCRCATTTAGTATCAGCCTTCTCTGTGCAAGTGATGCCTTTCTGAGCTGCCAGGATGCTGGGCACCCACACAATTCCTAGTTYAGATGGATATCTGTATATTACTCACATCASAAGTGACAAGAACCAGATTYAAAAAGCTGTTGTTGGAACTTCCTRCATTCTCTGCTTTAAWTTTCATGTTTCTAMAAGATGCCAGGTTGGTGGCACAGCAAAACCCAGTCACACACTGCTGCCTACAAAGCAGCAGTGCTACAAACTACTGACCAAAGTGCTTCGTGCCCATGTGAGCATTTTTCTTTTAATCTCTGCTCTCTGGGAAATCATCTCCCTGAGTTACAATTCACTTAAGCCAGAGGGTCAAACAATTATGGTCTGGCTGGACTGGCAACATCCACCTAACAAGACTGATTACTTCAGCCAGTGGGTCTCTGGGACAGAAAACATCTTCTATACTCGTGGATCTACAAATTTTTGTAGTAAAAAACCATAAAATATTTATAGGCCTTTAGATTAACAAAGGTCACAGTGCTCTTTTACAGATCACTTCTCTCCTAGATGTGAAGGCAAATGGTGGGCAGCTTCTTAGGAAAACACACAGGAGACAAAAAACCCCAATTTCTTCTAAGATCACTCTTATGCCTAATTTGATAACAAATTTCACTTAAATTACATTCCACTGCTTGAATTGTAACTATACCTAAAAGACAGATATTGGGGTGGTTGGCAATTCTGAAATCACTTAGCTCCTCATGAGCAGGCAGCATCCTTAAACAACTCTGCTTCCATTTTTCCCTACCTATGCTCTCTTTCGTTTTCTACGTGCTTTAAAATTGACAGCATCAATAACTGCTATGCAGGGAGAGAAGAGAGCTGTGCCTTATTTCTTTTAATTCATTTGGGCTGAGGGACTGTTTTGTTCAGTTTGCTGTGTTTTCCCCCAAGGCCCCTCCATGGATGCTGCTGTCTGCTCTGGCTGTGCACAGCTGGGCTTTGCATCTCCCTTGTTTGAGGCTGTGTCAGCTGTCTTCTGCCCCTGGGTCCCAAAACTTACACACATTCCAGTTGTGCAATAGTTTGCACTTACATAACATCTGCCCACTAAAGACTGAAGGGCTTTTGTGATCTAGAAACACTTCTCAGTTTGCAGGCTGAAATCCATCCAGCCCAGCCATGATGATGATTAAGAGGTGATGCTGAAAAAGTTTAAGCAGCTGGACACTGTGTTTCTTACTTGCAGTTCTCGTATTTAAACAGGAACCCAAAAAATGTTCTCAAGGGTTTTATCCCTTGGGCCTTTTATCTGCCTTTTAAGCACTTAGCCCACCTGTGTGTAAACTGTGCACACAGATATGTTCACTCAGGCATTCCTGCAGCCCTTCTCCTCACCAGGGACTCTGCCTCTCACCTCTGCCACACAGGTATTAAAGCAGCACTGAGAGAATTGCAGTGCAGTATGAAATTCATCTCACTGTGCAACTTTCAGCCACATTGCTTTTCCAAGGAGGGCGTTTGGTTTCAAAGCCCACGTTAAACTGGGGGACACCAAGATTAAGATGTTCTAAACCTGAGATATTCTACAGATGAGATATCCTGCAATAGCACAAAGTCATAGATATTGCTGAAATGGGGGACAGGAGGAGATCAGGCTGTGACTTTAAAAGCACATTTTAGGTCACATCAGTAGAATCTGGTAGATTCTAACAGAATATGGTTGTTGAAAATCACTTTGTTATACTGATAAGCCTAAATTTTTTTGCTAACTGTTTTATACTTCTTACAATAGCAGGAATTCTAGATAAATACAGCAGGTACTTTCTAATTTACACTCCCCATTTTCTAGCCACAACCCATTTTATCTTCTGTATGTTGGACACAAGAGAGTGTAGTTGGATTTTGGTGCCCTATTGCTGTGAAGGCTATTTCTCAAACTGATCAGATTCATGTGAGTGATACTGAGATTCCTCCAAACCAAAACATCAAGGAAATGAACACAGTCTCTTCTGTAAGCTCCCAAAATGAAGTTTTTAAAACTAAACTATGCATATGAAATGCTTGGGAATATTTAAGAATCCTGACAGTAGTTTAATCCTAAAAAATGCTGCAAAAAAATCTCCTAGAAAACATTAAGCAGGCAGAATTAAACTTAAAGAAATTTGGAGAGCACACTTGTGCAGAACTTAAGCATCTAGAGTTCAAATTATTGACACCCAGTTTTCACTGCTGGTGAGCTGAAAGAAACACAGAAATATTAAGAACTAAAGCATTAGGAATAAAATCAACTTGCTCTAGCCCATTCTTATTTAACCAGACCACAGCCAGGTCCTGTGCAAGACTTACCTGAGAGGTCCTCGAGGGCAGGCTGGGCAGTTTTGACATAGAGAGCAGAATCCATGCTGAYCCCTCCTGTGCTGGCCTCGGCTGTCACGTTCCCTTCATTGTCTGTCTGAGATCTGGAAGGCAAAACAAAACAGGGATGGATGTGCAGCCACCCTCCATCCACAGCATCTCAAGGATGTAACAATGAGATGGGTGCACCTGCCCTCAGCCACTCTGTCCCACTCTCCAGAACACACCAGCAGACTGATTTTTACATAATTCATTAGTCCCATGTTGAATTATGGCCTAGAAATGGAAACAGGCACTCAGCTGTAAAAAAAATGAAAAATTCATAGTCAAAGATAGGCTTCACAGCTCATCAGATGGGGTCTTGAAACACTTGGATTTCCAGATGTATTTTAATTATCAATAACATCAACTGTTGGGGCTAACCTGATCCTCTCCAATAAAGTGTGTATTGCATGAAGATAAAGCAGGGAGCCTGTGATGGCATGTAACACTCCTGCAAGGTTCCCTTCAACATCACTTCCATTTTAAAGGAAATGACTGGGCAACACCAACTTCAAACTCCAATTTATTGTCTGATATTATGACTGCCAGGTAATCAAAGGTGATGTAGGGATCTTTTGTCAGATTTGAGTAAAATCCTTGAGTAAAACCCTCCTTGGAGTGCGTGCAGAGTCCTCCCTTGAGTGGGGACATCCTGGAGGGTGAGCAAAAGAGATGTGCCCGCTGTCATTGGTGTGGGTGAACAACATCAATCTCTACTGAATAACTGCTTTTAATATAACTTTAACACAATCCCTTTGATACTGTTTTWAAAACAGTGAATGATACTGTACCAGTATAATGCTCCACCACCATCAACCACAGTGAAGACCCCGAGTGTCTTGGCATTGTTACAGCTTTCAAAGCCATGGTGCACAGAACAAACCTGATACACCTCCTTGTACTGGTGCACAGAACAAACCTGATACACCTCCTTGTACTGGTGCACAGAACAAACCTGATACACCTCCTTGTACCCTTTGGAAGAGCAGACTGCCATCTTTCCTGCTACCAGGCTTGGATACAACCATCATCCCCCCTCCTTGTCTATCACAACTCCCCATTCACCCTTCCCGTTTTTTGGCGAAAATACACAAATTGCCTACACTGGAAGCCAGACACTTCTCCACGACACAACCTTTACCTGGCTGCTCCACCCCCCTGGAAATGCCCCTCCTGGGCACCCCGTGGCCCCCCGAGGTGTGGGCTGTACCTGTACATGAAAGGTGCGACGGTGGCGGTGTTGGGGTGGCTGTACTGCTGCTGGGGCTGGGGCAGCTGCACGCTCACCGTGTTGCTGCCCGTGGTGTGCGTGCTCACGGCCTGGCTGCTGCTGCTGCCGTGGAGGCCCTTCCCCTCCGAGGAGGCCAGGCTGGAGGAGGAGCTGGAATGACGGCTGTCCAGCTGGGATTTCTGGTGGGACAACCCTGAGCTGGCTTTGCGGCTCCTCTCGCCTTCCTTGGCGGGAGCAGGGGCGCCCGAGGATTTCCCTGCGGTGGTTTTCATCCCCGGTTTTGGTATTCCGCTGTGAGAAGGGGCAGAGGCCTCCTTCTTGGCGCTGTTCAGCTTCCCTCCTTTTGGGATGAAGCTCGCGATCTTGGAGGACTTTTTTGGCATCTCCGCTGCTGTCGTTAGTGCTGTCTGCTCCTCTTTAGCTTCCTCCTTCAGGTCCAGCTTCTCGCTGATGGACGTCCTCTTCGTAACRTCTTTACTTTTATCCTTTTCTTTCTCTTTTTGTTTCTCCTTCTCACTACCCTTGGGAGAACTTTTCTTGTTCGTCAGCGCGCGGCTGAAAGTCCTTTGTGCGATTCCCTTGAGTGCAATTTTGGGGCTGCTGGACATGGACCCGGGGTTGCTCACGTTCTGATTGGCGCCGTCGATTTCTTCGCTCTCCTCGAAGCTGAGGAGCGCCTCCAGCCTCTCACAGCTGTTATCCCGAGAGCCAGGACACTCCAGCGTGGTGCTGGTGGTGGTGGAACCCCCTGCTTTGGAACCCCCTTTGCTGTTGAAGAGTTTGAGTTTCTCCAGCATGGATTTCTGACCGTTGGGAGCCGTTTTGGCGATTTCCGAGGGCGGCTTGGGCGGCTCCGCCGGCGGCTGCTTCACGGACAGCATGGAAGACGTCGCGGTGTGCTTGGCACTGAGGGATTTGCTGCGCCARGGTTTAATAGCAGAGCTGGGCTGAGGGATGGCTGAGGAGTTATTGCAAGGGGCAGCGCTGCCGCAGCTTTGAACTGAGGATGAGACATTTTCATTCATTCCTGTGGGCTGGGAGGCCGTGCTGTCTGCAGGCTCTGGGAAAGGAAAAAAAAACACACACACATGGGAAACAACCCAAAAAAACAACACGGTAGTACCTGGAATTAAGAGTCACTGTGAGGTTCTTGCTGTGATGGAACATCAAGAATTTCACACTGATTAAAAGGACACATCRGTATTTTCAACGTCAGTGAAATGCTGAGAAAATAAAAGCCAGTTTTCTTYTCCTACCCAGCAGAACAGCAACGAGCTCCTACTGTATAATTTACATTTACTTGCTGTTTCAAGAAAAAGAAGGAAGAGAAAGAATCTCTTCCAATTCAAACCAAAATGTGTTCTGCAATGTGCTCTCCCTTATTAAGTCCACAATACTTTTTCATTAGCAAAAGCACAGCACTATTTTGTAACTAAGGGTTCCCTCTGCTTTTGGCAAAATACTTGCTCTCCAAGTTCGATTCTTAGAAAAACCTCAAACATAAAAAAATGCAGGAGTAAGGAAAAAAGTAAAACTAAAGTCCTTTCAGTTATTGGGGGTGGGGGTGGTAATATCTTCATAATGCAAAGGTAGAGGAAAACTCCATGGACAAAAATAAAAACAAATGTACCCTTCTGTAAAGAATCTCAATTAAGTATTACCACATATCCTAATACAGCTGTAAGAGAAACTTGTGGCAGTAACTGCACAGCCCTCCCCCACAGAGAAAACAAATCTTTTATTTAGTTAGTTCCTCCTAATGTTATTTATTCTTATTAAGAAATTAGTTCCGAGCCTAAAGAGAGCTTGAAAAATCACACTCACCTACTGCCAGTGGCCACTTCTCCTCTGAACCAGTTTCTCTTTGCAGCGTTTCCCTTTTGGAGATGTTACTCTCTCAATTATCACAAATATGTTTTCTGTTAAACTGCTCATGTTTCCAATTAAACTTTGTCATCTGTGTCTGTTCGCCTGCCCAGCAGCCTGCTGGGGATTAACGGCTCCTTACCTATATTTCCCTGCCCTCCAGCACGAAAGTAAACTGTGTACAGAGCTGCATTTTTTTAATTCAAAAATCAACAGCGGCGCAGAGCGTGCGTCCTCGGCAGCGGGAGCAGCCCAGTGAATCCAGCCCTGTAAATCACGAGCTGCTGCAGCCACACAGGGGCTGCTTTACTTCACTTGCAGTTGCTCAGGGAAGATAGGGCTCTGTTCACCTCCCCTCCTCTGATCCAAACCAGATCTGCTGGAGGTTTAAGTCACATACATCTTCCTGACTTAGCACAGAATCGGGTTTCTGAAGAGTAGTGGAGACTCCTGAACAATAAACTCAGCCATTTCACGTGGTTATGGACAAAGTGGAATAGCAGGAGCTAATGATACTTTTAAAAATATYACTGAAATCAGAAAGTTTCCAGGACTCTTAACCAGTAATTATTATACTGGCCAGTTTTGCTAGTCCTTTTCCTATAGCAAAGTACTCACATGGAGCTGGAAGGACTCAGGAGCTGGATTACAGACAGGAATTACACTGCTTTTTAAGCCTGTGCCAGCCTGCTGACTCCCAGGGCATGACTCCTGTTTTACTCTAGCACAGAAGGAAAATTGAGCCACCAAATATCCCAAACAGTGATGCCATCTGGCCTCTCACTGCTCTGCTCAAGCTGCTGAATTCAACCCAAGGTGTTAAGGAGGACCAAAGAGATCATGGCACAGGAATCAGARAATCATTAAGGCTGGAAAACACAAYCCAAGTCCAAATTAACACCAGACTGCCAAGCCCAAAACTTAACCACACCCCTGAGCACCACACCTGCACCTTTCTCTGAACACTTCCAGGGATTCCACAGTGTGGGAGGAGCCCCAGTGGCTCCCAGTGCAGTGACCTGACACAGTGCCCTGMCACACAGAGAGGAGGGAAGGTGACAACCTCTTCACAAGCTGCCAGCAGAGTTCCTCACTCTGCTCTCAAAAGCTGCCCCACTGCTCCTTCCTCCGTGCCTCTTACCGTACACTGCTGCTTTGTTTTTGTTTTCATTTCCTGAAGTTCTCCTGCTCATCACAGTCCACTTCCCATCCCCAAACCACACCGGGCTCCTCTTGCAGCCTCAGAACAAGCAAGCCTTTGTCTCAGCCTGCCTGCCACAGGAGACGTCCAGCAATGAAGTGAAATCTTGATGAAAATCCCAATTGTGCGTACTGTACACTTCATTTGTGTGGATTATTTTTAAAAATAGTAATAGCCCATCTCAATATTGAGATATTGCTATAGGAACTGGAGACTGACAGCACTTTCAACACTAAGTTCCCAATCCACATGTCTTCTGGCCTCATCAAGCTAAACAAATCTCAGCACAAAGAACAGCCATGCCCAGAAATCAKCAGAGCTGTCTGGGATGGGTTTACAACCAGGGAGGGACCCAATGCACTGATCAGTTTGGGCAGAGAAGCCTTCACTTGCTCAGAAAAACAGGACTGGGGCAATGGAAGGGTGACAAAATGGAAATTACCAGTAAGGGTAGTATTATTAAGTAGAAGAGCTGGTTGTACCCCCTGTTAGTACCACACAAAAGCTCAGCTCAGGGTCTGAGCATGCAGACAAGCTGAGCAGATTTCTTAAAAAACAAATCTGCCTTTTCAAGCAGGTGCTCCTCAACAGCCTGAGAACAACCCAGGCAGTTGTGAAGGCAAGGGGTTGGCTGATCTGGGACCTCAGCTACATCCCAGCAGCACAGATGAGTGCTCCAGTTCACAGACCTCTGGGRAAAAAAATGCTTGGCTTTTTTTCACTTGGATCAAGTGAAATGACTTGTTTTCCAAACCCCAAAAGCATTGCTCAACATTTATTTCCCAGCAAAATCCAGAACTTTCTCCTCTTTTTTTTTTAAAACATTTTCAGGAAATCTGTTTATTACTTATTTATTAATGTTGGGTCACTGACTAAAAGATGTTTTTCCCAGTTTATTTGTTTATAAACACAACGCTGCCTTTGTCCCAACGCCCCCACATCCACCCTCCTGTCTGGAAGTGGATTCTGCTTCTGTTGCCAGTGGTGTAGGAGGAGCACAGTGCAGCTCCATCTGCAGACATGTCAGAGAAACCAGAATCAGGACAATACTGTGACTGTAACATTAAAAAATTAGAATACATTTCAACAATAATGTGATTTTCAGAGCGCCTACTTAACATTTTCCACAAAGTGAGTTCTGGGAATACTGGATGCTACACACCTGAARTGAATGAAAAATGCTCACAAAGCCTACAAGCAACACTTTGGGAAAGGAAAGAAGGCACTTCTTACACAACTGTGGTGGATTTTGGTTTGTACTTGGGTCAAACACAGCGAAACTGGAAACTGAACATCCTCAAGTGATTTGCTACATTGCACCACGCACARTTACTGCAAGAAATAAAAGGTTCACCCTAAAACACTCTCATGAAAAGCTGCTCTAGCTTATAAAACCTCAGTTTTTCAGATTCTCTGTTTCTTCCTGGCTCTTTTACTCCTCTGGCCAAGTTTGGTAAGCAAAGGGAGTTCTGCTGCCAGAGTGCAGCTCCAAATGCTGGGCTCCCTAATGAAGCAGCAGCATCAATTCGTGGAGAACACATCAGCATGCAAAGGGGAAGGTTTTATTCAGCATAGCATAGACCCTTCTTTCATGGAAAGGGGAGCAGGTTTCATGCATTCAATTAATAAGCTTATTATTTCCCATGTGTTCCTTTGTGAGGGGAGGTATTTTCTTTCTTCAGCAACCTGCATTAACTAAAACTGACTATAAAAGAAATGTTTTCAAACCCAAGCTACAGCCTRCAATAAATAACGATCACTTTCCCCTTTTCAAAGTCAAATCTTGGCCTGAAATCTATTTTGTTCCTAGTGTTCCTGTTAAAAAAAAAGATGTTGGTGGTCCAGTTSCAATGCCAATACACTCTGCAGCATGGGTAAATCTGATTTCAGCTGCTCCTGCAAAGACTGAACTGCATCTGCAAACCCACCCATTTGTGAAGAAGAAGGAAAAAAAAAGAATCTGAAGGCTTATGATTTAATTCTTCCACAGAAGTCTTTGAGAGCTTATGTTGTAATAAGGTCAGGAGAAAATATATGCAATTTCCCATCATTTGTCATGTTCACTCTTAAGTTTTGATTTGCTGCAACKGAAAACTTTCAAAAGCCATCATTATAAGCATGAAAGGCAACACACAGACAAAGGATGTTCTCATAGTCACTCTCCTTCAGAGGGTCAAGAGCTTAACAGCATTTTTGCCCATTTTTGAATGAACAAACTTTTATTTTTTATCTCACAGCTATGGGAAAACCAAGTTCTCATGAAGAGAAGTATCTTTTAGCCCAGCCTATAGATTAGATAACAGATTTAAAAGCAAACCCACCACCAGATTCTGCTTTAGGAAATAAAAGCAGCTCTGCTCTATGACATTAAAGTGTCAGAACTGCAGAAACCACKGTGGCATTTTCATCATTTCCCATCCAGAGGAATAAATGGTGAATAGAATAAATGGTGAATCTTGACCCTTCCCATCCATCCACCAGAAGACTCTCCTTCAAAGCACTGAAGTCCTACAGAGAAGAACTTTYAGCTCTGTTCTCTCCTTCAATGATCATTTCTCTTCAATGATCATTCTGGACCACAAAAAGCCCAACAGCAATTATTTTTTTTTTTAAGGCAGAGATTGCCAGATTGGGAAGTTCTGTATCACCTGAGGAAAGCCTGCTTTGCTGAGGATGAAACCTCAGCATCACAGCTGGAATCACAGCTGGAAGAGACCTTAAAGATCTTCTCCYTGCCATGAGCAGGAGCACCTTSCACTGGACCAGGYTGCTCAGGACCCTTTTGAACTGAGCAGAATTGYTTCCTTCAACTTCTGCCCACTGATTTTCCCTTTAACACTGAYTAAATTTRCTGTARCACAACACAAAAATTACCTTTACTCTGTGATATTTTTCTTCCCTTCCATCATATCTCAGTGCTGTGAACCCTGTRACTTCAGCAGCAGCTCCAGGCACTCACAGAAATGTTCTGCCTCTGAAAACCCTCACCAAAGAGATGTCAGAAACTCAACTTCCACATTTCTGCAGAGCTGCCTCCATGCACACAGAGCTCCAGCACATGGAACAACAGTTCTGCTGTTGGCCAGTCCCCTCAGCCAAGAGCCAGCATTTTTGCTGAGGTGAGGGGAAATGAAAGTGGAGCACAGGCAGCCCCTTTTCCTCATTGTCTCGCCATAACCAACTGAGACATCTGAATTCCTTCTTGTTTTTGTTTAGTTACTGTAAAATCCAAAATGCTGCTGACATGAGTGCCTGAGAAAGGTTGGAGGGACCTCTGTTGACCACACAGCAGTGAGATGATCATAAAAATAATGAAACCAATTTTACTGTGCCATTCAAAACAAGTTGCACTCTCCCTTTTCTGCTAGGCAAACACCATTCTTGTTCATTCTTCTCCATTTCCTTCTCAACTATTTGTACAATCGAATCCCCCCAAGACTTCTCATAACAGACTCATTCAGAAGCATTAATGAATTCCAGGCAGGAAGCTGTTATGGAATCTTTCATTAGATTTTAGCTGGAGTGCACAACATGTGCAGTTGGCAGCCTTGCTGTGACACATCTCTGCTGCAGGTTGGTGTGAAATGGGCACTGGGAAAATCAGTGCTCTGACAACTCCAGTCAGGAAATATTGTCCATTTGTACCCAAACCAGCTGACAGACACATCCTACAATTTATGGGCTCTTCTTCCTTTCAGTTCTCTGGTGCCAGTCACAGATTCTTCAGGAATATTTGGTTCTAACAGGCAAAAGGCTCAACAGAAAAGCAGGGAGGCTGAAAATGCTGCTGTCCAAGGAGAAGGGGCTTCTGCAGATGTGGTACAAACATGCTGGCACTTGGGGATGCAGCACCACTGCTCTTTGCTTTCCCATGATTTCACAGTGAACCTTTCTCTCCATGGCTGTTTTTCTGGCACACTGCACACCCAGCAATAAAATGATGAGAAACTGTAAATTATTTCTTTTAAAAGGAAACATGTAGGCACTGCAAAGGCCATGAGATGCTGGACCAGCTCCTCAGCTGGTATAAATTAAGGTGGGTCCAYCACCTCCAACCTCTGAGGATGAACACAGGGCAAGAAGCTGCTGCTCAAGGTTAAATTCCACTTCAAAGCTCAGGATTTTTATCCTCATGAACTGTACTGTTAAGAACATATCACTGGCTAATTTTTTAGGGTTATTTTTTCCCCTCAAACTTTGTTTAAACACATTTTTGGCTTGTTTTATGTATTTCTAAAGCTCTGTTCAAAGTCCTGTGGTCTTGTAAAGCTCCACTTCAGCCATGATCAAGCCTTCAGCCAGGCTCTGTCTAGGTAGGACATGTTTTAAAATGCCAGATTCAGTCAGCTGAACACTTGTAAAATCAAGCACAAATATGAAATATTCACTGCATCCTCACATCTTGTCCATGCTGCCTGCTATTCCTGACAGTCCTGAAGCTCTTTGATGGGCACACACCCAACACAAATATGTCACTGAGGATTTGCAGAAACGAGCCAATCTTTCAAAAGCACGTTGGGTGAGGAAAGGGGAAGGGTGCAAACAATACCCCAGGATATAACATCCATCTGAGCTGGCCAAAGATGAGGATTTTGTTTGACACTGATGGCTCTCACAAGGCTCTCACAGGAGCCTCGTGTCTGGGGAATTTGTCAGCATCAATACTTGGGTAAATTGGGAGAAATGAACTGGAGTCAGTCAGGTTTCATCCACTGAGGCTGGCTAAAGAGGTGTGTGCTGAGAGGAGGGGAAATGGATGCCTGAATTTAAAAAGCTCAAGCCATCAGCTGTGCAACTGCCCTGCAGCAAAAGGAGCTRCAGCAGCACACTTCATAACGTGGCACTGAGGGGAATAAAAACAAAATGCCATTCAGAAATGCCATCTCAGAAATACCTGAAGCCATAAAAAGCCTCCTCTTTCCCATTTCAGGCTGAATGCTTCTATAAAAGGGTAGAAAAAAAAATCTGAAGTGCTCTAAGACAAATTTCTGTTGTGCTTTTTAAGTCTCAGAGCTCTTTTTTCACCACTTCTGGGTTTTGTAGTTCTTACACTATTACTGGGCACAAAGGCAAAAGTCTGGGTTTTGTCTCTCTTTATGTTATTAATTTATAATCCTCTCTTATAATTATTGATYTATTCAGAGAGGAAAAACTGCATGAGGTTAAACAGAATGCTTCCAGCAAGGAAGTTTGTGCAGTGCCACTTGATTATCCTTCACTTGGCACAGGAGCCAAATCCAATCTTTCAGAACGTCAAATATTTCATCTCATTTCATAGAAAGCCACAAAAGAAGATCTGTCCTCCATTTTAATATGCCTAAATGAAAGATTTTTTTCATTCAGGAAAACTTTCCAGATGATCTGTGTTGATCTTAAAGACAAAAGGGCTCAGTAATTTCTGAGCCAGAACTGGAAACTCTGTCTGAACACCAGCTCTGGGCAAATATGAAATTTTGACTCATTATGTCTGATCCAATCTCTTCCAGTGGCTAAACACCCTCATTCTTAACATTTCTACCCAATCTGTGCTCTTAATTGGGCTAATATCAAATTCCTGAGAGATGGATGCCCACACACTACTGAGATAAGGGAGAATTGTTATTACTGTAAATGTCACTGCAGGTATCCTGCAGGTCATCAGGGAACCTTTCTTTTAGACAAAGAACATAAATTAACCTTGTAAATACCAAACTGCAAAGGAGATTTTCCAAGGCTCTGTTTTTGCAGAGCTCTCCCTGTTTTTTCAAAGCCCATTTGAATAGCACTGACTATCTCAGCCTTCAAGACATCACCCACAAAGAACTCTGAGTTTTGATCTCCTTATGCCTTGCTCCACATGAAGGTGAGAGTTTTTCCCTCTCATTTGCCAAAGTAGCCTTTTTTAATTGAATCTGAGGGTTTCACATAATCCAAATCTGCCATTTTTAAATGATAAGCAGTGCTGAGTTCAAGACAAGCTCAGCACCACACAGAGCCAAGCTATGGAGTGCACTGCAGGCATTTTTATATCAATACAGGATTGGATATTAAACATTTTTTTTACCATCAGGAGTAGAAATTCCAATGGCTCAATTCCAGATTCAGGATTTTCTACTCTTTTCCAAGAGGGCATTTAGAGAAGTAAACATGGATTTCCTAGCACAGGTGACATGAAGACACTGATTTAATTCCTAAAGCTCTCACAAGATCTGCCATGGCCTCTTGAACTGTGCCCTTGAACTTGATGCCCTGCCCTCCTGAACCTGATTAAATTTAACAGCCTGCAGACAGAGGGCACACATTTTTAGCACTCCTGTGGCATGTGCAACCAGACACCAGCCTGCTCCCTGCAGTGGGGGTGACATTTCCTTGCCAGCATTTCACTGATGGCAGYCAGTCCTATTTTGATAACACCACGCTCAAAAGGGAAGAGGAAAGAAATTCCTTAACATCCTTCAAAATGCTTTAATAGCTCTTCCTATTTAAGTAGTTTGCACTTGAGAAAAAATTTTAAAGGAAATAATATCAAACAGGTCACAAGAAGCCTCTGGAGATATTCCTTCCAACCTTCTSCTGAAAGCAGGAGATGGGGACAGCCTGGATAACCTGAGATGAGATTATCCAGGGCCCTGTCAAGGCAAGCCCTAAATTCCTCCAAGCAAGTGAAACCTGACCTCTGCTCAGGACAAACTCCTCCAGTGTTTTATTCTTCTCATAGTGAAGAATTTTATTCCTATTTCCAGCCCTTAGGATTTCCCCTGAAGGAATGTGTGCACACATCCTTGTGAACATGGTGACTTTACATATTAAGAGACATTTATTAAATACACACAAGTTAAAAAGGCTTTACCCCAAATGTRAAAGAAATAAAATAAAAGGAGCAGGAGAGGAACACACACACTTTTCTTCCTCTCCTGCCCCTATGGACACCACTATTAAAAGTCATTTATTTCACCTCACTGTCTGAGTCTGTGTGCATTCTTGGGTTTTTTTCCTTTTTCTGATACTATCTAAGAGAAACCTGACATCAACCTGCCTTCCTTATCAACCTGAGTAATAAAAATTTCCTTTGATCTCAACCAGAAATGGGCAAAGTCAGGTAATACTTGCTTCTCTACTGACATTTTCCCCAACATTCAATCCAAAGGAAAAGTGTGATTTTTTTCCCACAGACGTCTACTGCCCTCTGTAGGATTACTTTAAATAAAATATTAGGAACAAAGTAGAAGGAAAAAAATAAAAAAGAAAGCATGTAAGCCTGCCACAGCACTGTTTCACATCATCAACATGGTGGAGGTGGCTTATTATTATATATATATTATATATTATATATTATCATAACTTCATTGATTTCATAGCCTTGACACAGGTAACTTATTTTATCTGCTGATTTTGTTGGACAATAGAAGGATGTGGTAATGTGGTAAATCCTGCCTGCACACAGGCAGAGAAATGCAATTTTCACTTGCCTCTGTACATTCCTCAGAAAGGTTTCTGATAAATTAGATGAGTTCAGTACGTGGGAAGTGTCTGATGCCTTCCCTGCCAGAGCAGATGAGTGGTGTTCAAGGATATTAAAGGACAAGGAAGCAAAGCAAAGCTCTTCCTACATAAGCATGGCCTAAGTAATCCTGACAATTGAGAACTAAAAGGCTCCAGTTGTAGGAAGGGATTAGGATGACATAAAAAAACCCAAAACCCACAAGTGCTCATTTCCCCACAAAACAAAAATGCAATTAAGGCTTCAATGGCATTTTTCTTTAAAAAAAATCCTGCAACCCCAATCGCACACATAAAAATACCCAGTCTGGAATGTAACTGCAATTATAAATGGCTAATCACTGTGACAAGAAATAAAAAACCACACTACTGCACGTTATCATTTTGTAATGTGAGGAATGAGGGTCCTGAAACTCCTGTGAGTTTGATTAAATTCCCTGTAAAGGGGGGATTTTGCATATAAACTGAGGCTGTAGCTCCAAAAAGCAAGTTAAAGCTGTCAGGACCTAACCCCAAAGAAGGTGCCCACAGGACTGAATCAGGTGTTTGAGTGACCCTTGCTAGAGAACTTTCTCTGATACTGGAAGTGGTGTCACTCAGCATGTGGAGACTGAGAGAAAAAAAATACTGAGGACACAGGGGCAGCTCTGGGGGAGAGATCTGCATCTCTTTACATCCCTTTGTTAAAAGCATGAGTGCACCTCACATCAAGCACAAGCATCCATCCAAGAACATCTTATTTTTCTGCAGTGGCAGAACAATATCAAATTGTTTTTGATATTACACAAACCCTCTCCCCAAGTCTTCTAGAAAATCAGGAACTGCTTTGTAGAATCCTTGTTAAAATCCAGGTTATTTATGTCCCAGTAGCTGGCAGTTCCTCCATGCCCCATTTGCTGTCCTTTCCCTTCCTGATGCAC
Source organism: Alauda arvensis (assembly GCA_902810485.1). Lineage (NCBI taxonomy): Eukaryota > Metazoa > Chordata > Aves > Passeriformes > Alaudidae > Alauda > Alauda arvensis. The sequence continues at coordinate 27,113 of CADDXX010000213.1, forward strand.
TCTGTTTTAATTACTGCCACGAGACACAGACAGTCTGCATCCAGAGGGAAAGGCCACAGATTAATGAAAGCTGGAAATCACAACCTGCTTTTTGTAAGAAATGATTCCAACATCCAGGCCACCTTCTGTCACAAAGTGATCAGCCATGCCAAGAGAGGTTGGTTTTTATTTCTCCCATTTCCTTCCTCACAAACAACAGAGCAGGTGAAGAGATGAAAACTCACCAAGCCTGGCACACAGCAAAGCCTCATTTTCTTAGGCAAAACACAGGATATGGGTCAGAAAAGCAGAATTGTCTTAGCACTTTGACAATAAACTCTGCCTGGCAATGTTACAATKAACTTCAAAACAAGCCAAAAATTTGTCAGACCAATTGCTTTTGTTGCTCATGGATGCAGACCAACTTTGTGTCATGATTATGCTTTTAAGAAAAGTTCAAGTTCAACTTTACATAAGCCTTTTTTTCTTTTTTTTTAAGACCATAATTTATGACTGGAAATTTTGACCAGGGCAAAATTCTGAATAGTTAATGCAACTTATGCAGATTGTCAGCCTAAGAACCAGCCTTGTTTCCTTTAGTCATTTGTAACATTTGTAGGAAGCAGTTCATCTCATGTGCTCCTTCAGCAACCAGTTTATCTTTCTCAGGAGATGAATTACAGTGAGGAATGAGGGTTCCCAGAACTGACTTTCTAAAAGCAGTTGATAATTAAGTTAGTTGACAAATTATTGGGTTTTTACGCATAGGGACTTTTTTCTTTCTTTTACTTTTTTGAAGGCTAAACCCAGTACTTTACTTCCCTTATTTAGTAATCTTGGTAAACTGAAAAAAAAGCTCAAATAGATGGGAGTCCTTTCCTCCATGCAGCAGAACATCACCCATCCCATATGGATGCAGACAAATCCCACCCCTCCCCAGTCCAGTGCTTAATGGGGCATGAGCAGAAGAATATTCACAAGTATATTATATATACACATATATATCACAAGGGCAAAGAAAGAGACTGGGGAGATATTTCACAGGAAAACAAGTGTTTTCTTTACTGCTCACACTAAAATCTTGTTCTTTGAACTGAAAGCCAGACCTAATTCTGATTTAGAGACAGCTATTACATGCTGATGTTAAATCATTGCTGTTTGCACACTGCATCTTCTACGAGCACACATGGATTTACCAAGGTAGAATATTGCTAAATTAATAGCTTACTATGCTAATACATTAATCTGTACTATAATTACATAACACAGAGGTGAATTTTATTTTTCTGTTACACAAAATCCACTCAGGGTGTTTCAGAATGTCCCCAGAGGATGCTGAGGATCCTCCACTGCCACCACAACTTTTTTTTGGGGGGGTTAACATCCCAAAACCCACTTGTGCTAGGACAAGGATTCCCAGAGAAGGAAGAGCAGAGTTTCTTAGAAAGAACCAAGCAGGAGAACCACAAAGAAGCTGACCCAGACCAGTGCTCCTGCCCGCAGCAAAATGCTCATTACACCCATCAGAGCTTCTGCATGGCCAGCCAGCAGACTGGAGCCTGAAGGCTCTGAGTGTCAGGGCACTGCAAGGAGCCTGTGCTGAAGTGCAGTGCTGGCCCCTCTCTGCCAGCACAATGACTCTGGGGATGAGGAATTTGCTGCCAGCCCACGCTGACAAGCTGAGCGTGGCCAGGCTGGAGAGACGCGCTCGGTTCTCACCAGCCACAGCCCCCAGCCCCACTCAGRGGCACAGACTGGAGYTAATGAGTGCTGTCAGGCTGCTAAACCACTGAATGGACACTGAGTCAGTGCATGACATTCAAAAAGAGCTCTGCTCCACACACACAGCGTGGCTCTGAGTGTTCCTGATGTGCTGCCACAGACAGCACCTCACTGCAGTGTCTGTAAAACACAACGTGCTCCTGCCTTCTAACACAACACTGGATGAGTSCTGAAATTAGGCTGAAATGGTGTGATTTTGTGTCTTACAGGATCTCCCTAAACAGTGATGGAAACGAAAGCAAACGGCACTGTTTTATCATATAAAAAAACTCTGCAGAAATCTTTAAGGGTCGTTTTTCATTCTTGTCAAACCACTCATCAAAATGCCTGGTTTTATGATTAATTCATTCCCCCTTATCTGTGCTTGGAGCACAACGAAAAAAAACATGGTTCACCATTGCCAGGACTTTGTAAAGTGATGTTTTTGGATGTACCTTCAGGCCAGCAAGTCACAGCTTCAGATATTTTAAAGGAGGACTGTGTTTTTTTCAAGAAGAGACAGCTGGCTTGGGGATTGCAGATGTCATTTTTCCAACACAACTTCGAGACAGCCCTACAAACTTCTGGAGATTAAAAAATCCAATTTTCCTCCAAATGAAGCCACTAAATGTGAAAAAATCCAAGTGACTGAGTGCTTACCTTTGTCATTGCTGGTTGGGGTGGGAGGGAGAAGGCCAGGCTTGCACTTGTCGTAGTTGTTGAAGCTCTGGCTGCGCCGGTTGTTGGCACTGATGGAACCACGAGCTTTGGCCTCGCTGCCCGCAGCAGAAACCCTCGTGGTGGGGCCTGGCAGTCTGCTGGGAGAATTTACAGCATGGTGAAACACAGGGAARGAGTTTCTGGGCAAGGGGCTGTGGGACACCCATGCACAAGCTGGAAATAAAAGCATTACCAGCACAGGTTGGGCTCATAAGGGTCTTTCTACTTCTGTAAGAGTAAATCCAAGAATCGCCTTAGATGGAAAGTGAATGTCAAACCAGCTGCAGTCTGAATTGTTTTACAGCAGGAAAAAAGCCCTCAGAGAAAAGTAACATTCACCTGCTGTAAGTCTGGTGAATCAGAAATAGTTGCAGGTAAATTCAGTGGAGCAATACCACCAGCAAAAGTGGGCACCACTTTCCTTAAACCACATTGCCCAACACTTCATCACATGCTGCCCACATAAAGGCGACCCTTATTTCAGAAATAACAATGAGATGGAACTTGGCTGCCTGTTCCCTTGTAGAGAAGCAMATCACATCTCTGCCCTGGCACAGACAAAGCTCAGCAGCCAAGCCTAGCAAAACTTTACCTTGGTTTAATTATTTGAGCCTATATAAATCACTTAAAGATTCAGTGCCCTCTCCTAGAGTGACCACATCATCAGGGAGCTGGTAAGAGCCTCTGGTTTAAACTGGGCATCTGTCTCTTCCAGCATTTTCTTACCACAGCCTGTATTGACCAGATTTAGCTGATTAACTAGGGGAAAAAAAATGTAGTTACTCTGGAGGAAGTAGCCAAGCTTTTATGCTTTTCAGGCAAAAAGGAAGGTGGAAGACTTCTCTAACAAGCCCAGCAGAATCAGGAAAGCCACTGACACACATTTCAGAACACTTAAAAGCCAACATTCCCACACAGGATCGTTTTAAAGCTTCTTAATATAAAACACAAGAATCTATTTATAATAACTTGTGTCAATAATGAGGTAAAAGGAAGAAGTCCCAGTTGTCAGAGAGAGTGGGGATACAACTGAGAGCAGGAGGAGAGGCCAGGAAGGAACCTGGCAGGGCTTCCTAAATCAACTGATTTACCCAAGACTAGTGAAGAGAYAGAAAATAAGAAAAGAAACATGAAGGAAAAGCCAAAATGTCAGCAGCTGCATGCACATGCTTCCAAAGCTCCAAAGAGTCTCAGACATGAGGGCATCAGCCAAATACAAACCCARAAATTAATTTACAAGCTCAAACCACCACGGATTCAGCACAGCACATCATGGTTCTGAGGTTGACTTTTAGAGCAGTCTCCCAAATTATCCAGCTTTTTGGATGGGTAAAATCTGGGGATGCTCCAAAGTTGTCCATACTCATCATTGCAGCAAAAGAAAAGCCCAGAGAGGCTTCATCCACTGCAGAGCAGACCACAGGGGAAGAAGCTGGAGGCAACCAGTGACAAATAAAACTTTGGGAGAAAGTCACCAAGACAAGGTTAAGTGCATGAAAAGTTCATTTTGTTTGACAGGAAGCTAGCTAGGTTTTCTGCAAGGTTTTCTACCTGAGCCCAGAGTTGTCACCCAGTTCTGAAACATTGAGTGGGGCACCCAGCCCAGGGTGGGAAGGAGTTTTCCAGCAGCAGGGAAGGGACAACCTTCCTGTTCTGATGGATGAGAAAAGGCTCCCCACACACATCCACACAGCCTTTGCAAAGCTGTCCCATTTTAAACAAAGCCCCTCAAACCATGGGACCACTTCAGAAGTGACAAGTTTCCCATCTGAGTCAGTGTTGTCACTGCCAATAAAAACACTGCAAGAATAAAAAAAAACCTATGTGCTAAAAGCACTCTTGAAGAGATCCTTTCTCTTAAGACTTTTTATTTTTTCCCCACTGTAGTTTAACTAAGTGGTTTTAAACCCCTGCTTTTGGTATTAGGTCAAGATACTTCACAGCAGTGCCTGTGGAATGTAAGGGAAAAAAAAATCAGGTTCAGGTTCAGGTTCTGGGTTCTTGCTATTTAGAGAGAAGGCACTGAGCTTGGAGAACACTCTCTTTTACTACTCCTCAGCACCTCTGTAAAGCAAATATGAGCTGTCAAGCCACAATTATGATCAAGRAAGAACATGAAAAGGAAACATGAAGCTTTTTAAGGGATTATTCTGCAGAGATTCACTGTCAGTATRTGAGAAATAAGACGTGGGAAATAAATCTGAATTATACAGCATTAAAAAAACAATCTGTGCAAACTGAATAAAGATCATAAGCTGTAGTTCAAAAGCTTGGCTAAAAATGGTATAATTGACTAATGTAAAACTATATTCTAGTGAAACATTTAAATATAACAGTAAAATAAAGATTATTAACCAGATTAATAAGCCACAGGAGCCCTTAAGATGACTGAGGTGAGATGGACAGATGAGCTGGCATGCAAGTCATGCTGGGATGCAGGGAAAAAAGGGAAAAAATGCTCTGATTCACTTCCAGGGAGATTCCAGGGGCTCTGAGGAGCAAGAGCCACACAGGGGGGCTCACATCATGCAGGGGACACTCTCCTCACTGGCTCTTTAAGGTCACTTCCAACCCCAAAACATTCTGTGATTCCATTATTTCAATAATGCAGCTCAAAGTACAATTAACACAGCGGGGTGAGAACTCCCAGAACCATGTTTTGTTCTCAAAAGCAAAAGCTCCCAAGAACAAGAAAATCAAATCACTTCCTCGAGGGCCAAAATGCATTCCACACCTCAAAAAAAAATTAAAAAAAGGAGAAAAAAAATTAAATCCATCTAAAATCTTCCCATTTCAGCCGCTTGCAAAGGCCTAGTGACAAACTGCTTTCCACAGGAACCCTGGACATGCAGCCAGGAATATTGCCAAGGGATCATTCATGCTTTGCAGAAGGATGAAGAGGTGCTAACCTAGAAGACCTTTTCTGACCAAGAGTGAATCGGATGATTTTGCTTTGAGATGAGTCCCTGGGAGATGCACTGTGACAGGAAAGAGAAAGTGGAAGAGAACATTCAACAAAGAAACTTTTTTTTTTTTTTAATTTCCTTTTTAAAAGAATTTAGTAACTGGTTTTAGGGAGAAAAGGGTTTGTTTATGAATTTCACAGGAATGTAAAAAGCTTCTTGCCCAAGTATGACTTCAGGTCAAAACCACTACAGACTGAAATTAATTAATTTTCACAGAGTAATGAACATGCAAGTCTGCATGCAACCCCCAACCCTACTCCTCTTTTCCTCACTCCTTTATGATATATATTCTCTGCAGAATCTGAGCAATTTGACTTTAGTACATACTAAGAAAACATGAAGATCCTCAGGACATACAGGTATTTCAATTATTTGAAACCCAGCCCAATCTACACAAATAGCAAAACAAATAGCAAATAGTGTTCAGCACCTCTGCATGTTTGACAGAAGAGCTGCAGAAATCTCTTCAAACCCACCTTTATTTTATTTTATGATATTAATTTTACACTAATTACTTCCTGTATAAACATGCTGTAGGAACACTGCGTTTTCCAGTTATATTAAACCATTTTTTACACCCAAATGAGCATAATTTGTGAAGAAAGACATAAAAGCCCARCCCAAATAACCTCTGAGGAGCCTCTCTTGGAAGGCTTCAGTTAAAACTGTTTATATCCCTCCTAAGGCAGCACTTAAACCAGTGCTCACCTCAAGGTGTGTTAACACAAACAAGCCTCAGTGTGAGATGTGTAAAAAACAAAAWCCCTTCGTGCTTTAGCAATTGTGCAAATATTATTTCTGGTTTTAATTCTGCTTCTCATCCCCACTAAGCCCTCCCTGCTGGAGCAGTGCAGGGGTCACAGCAGCAGAAGGCTGCWCATGCATTCACTGCCTCAGGAAACTGCTTTTATTCCAACCTGGGCACAGCTCTCCTGGTGAATTAAAGACATTCAAGGAACAAAATCCCTTTCTGTTCATCTGTGCTCTGATCCAGGAGTGCCAACAAACACCAATGAAAATTATTTTTCATGGAAAGCCAGCAGAGTGTTGTTTCTGACCAAAAAGCCTGGATTTGATTTGGATTACCACCAGGCATTATGAGCTCTGTTTCTTYTACCACTGTCAGAGTAACCCTTCCYCACAGTGGAACCCTCCCATTTCTCAGTGAGGACTGAAACCCTTGGAATCTGAGAACTGAAGCTGCTTTTTATATGCCTAAAATGAGTGTTTTCTAAGGCAAACAATGTGCATGCTTTGTGAGCAGAGAGAAGCTAAAGGAACAGTGAGAAAAGCATCCTTTTACAATCCTGTGTGGTTCTTTGCTCCAGCAGGGATTACACCCATTGGGCTGCAGGTTTCCAGCCCTGAGAACACATTTAAACACACATGTTTTGACTTCCAAAGGCTTCAAGTCAGTGGCAACCCAGCATTTAATTCCCAACACATTTTAAAGCAGAACTAAGGGAGAAGTTCCTTTGCCTTTTTAAGACCTGCAATGAGAAGGGAAAAAAAAAAAAAAAAAAAAAAAAAAAAAAAAAAAAAATGAAATAAACCCCAGTTTGAAGGAGATTTGCCCACCTGGACTGCATTTCTGGCTGTGCTTTGAGCTGGTGCTGCACAGGAGGCTGTGGGGGCTGCTGGCACGGGCTCTGGGGCAGAGCTGGCACCTGCTGCTGAGGCAGCCCCTGCGAGGGGGGCCCTGCCTGGGGCTGCTGCTGCTGCTGCTTGTACCTGGACAGGCTGAAGAAGAGGCCCAGGATGGCCTTCAGATTCCCATTCCTGATCTCTGCAAGGCAAGGTGGAGAAGTCACTCATCAGCTGTGGGTGGGGGGTTTCTCCCTGCTCAGACCCTGCATCCCCTGGGCGCTGTCTGAGCTGAGCCCCTCTGGGGGGTCCTTCAGGATGAGCTGCTTTCTGCACAGCTAATTGGCATTCCAGCTGATTGCCAGTGAGCAGCAAGGACAAATAAACCACCAATCTCTCCCCTGAGGTGACTGAGCAGTAGCTCACATTTCTGGGCAGTCTGTGCTGATGCCACTGTGCTTAAAAAGCAAGTCCCTTTAAATCTTGGCTTTAAACCAACATGGCTAAAAACCCCCAAAACAGAACCCCCACAACAACAGCTGTATAAAGGACAGCAAAACGTAAATGGTTTCTCAATCCCAAACTTGCACAAGGAGGAAACGACACAGTTCTTACACGTATTTCTGCAAGATCAGAATATAATAACAACAACAGTAATAGCAATAGTAATAATAATAGTAGTAGTATTAGTAGCAATAATAATAATAGTAATAATAGCAGTAGTGGTAATAATAATAATAATAATGATAATGATGATGATGATGATGATGATGATGATGATGATAATAATAATAATAATAATAATAACAACAACAACAACAACAATAACAATAATAGTAATAATTTTTAAAAAAGTTTTCTGGAAGAAGTGAAAAGAGGTCTCCAGCTCTCTGTAGTTTTCTTTAGCAGCTACAGATGGAGATTTTAGATTTTTRAGGATCTTTGATGCCTTTTAGCCTCCACCTTTCTGGGGAAGGGAAGCCTCTAGCACAGCACAGTCATCACCAGGGACTGCAGATCCTCAGCACCTCCACTGCACGAATCCACCCAAAAAAATTCTGTGTGAAGTGGCATGCACACATCAAAGCAGGGCTTTTCAACACTTGGAGGATATGACACATGCAGTCCCAAATTATTTCAGCATTTAGGAGCCATCCAAATTCCAGTTGTGAGTCACTGACTTCCCTCCACACTGAAGCTGCACTGTCCAAAAATGCCTGCTCGTAACAAACCCAGGAGATTTCAGTGATTATTCCCATTTGGAAGCAATCACAACCTTTTCCTTCCTCCTAGATGAGGACCTGCCAGTGAAGTAAATAAAGTTATTTGCAGCTGACCTAGCAGGTCYTGGCAACTTGCACAGAAACACTGGCTTGTTTGGATTCCTCACTTGGAATGATTCTGTGCTCCTCAACACAACCCCAGAGCAACTAGAAATTTACTTTATTGCTGCATTCAAGTCTTTTAACTTATTTTACAAAAATACATTCATTCCCTCCCCCTCTCTAGCTGTCATTTTTTTTTCCTCCAATGTTAGTGGTGGAGCCAATAAATGCTCTCATTTCTATGCTGGCAGCAAAACACTGCTGGTCCCTTCTCAGCTTCTGTGTGATTTAATACACTAATTCCTAGACAGAGCAAAGGRAAGGCAGAAATCCCAAATCAGGGAAGCCATGGGAAGCACATGCATCCTGCTGGGCCTGCCCTGTGACTTGGCAGGAGAGCCAGGAGCATTAATCACACTGTCCCTGTCCCAGCTGCCAGCCCYGTGCACCCAGGCACTGTTCCCATCACTGCACTGCCACTTCCCTGCATTTCACCTCCTGYCCAGACAGGTAAATCATGAGAAATGTTGCATTTTTACAACATTTCCACGCTAAAGGTCAGAATTGGCTTTTACAACTGACTCAGCTGCACTTTCTTTTTTAATCATTTCCTGGCAAACAAATTTTCTGCTGTTTGAAGTTTCAGCTCGTGCTTTYCTTTCCTTGGCATGAGAATCCTTCTGATGATAACTGAGGCAAACAGTGCTGGCAGCACTCAGGTGGACTTCAGATAGTAAAGCTTCTCTTTGGAGCCAATTATTTGTTACTGCTGCTCTAATCCAGCCTAAGAACACATCTAACATTCAGCCTCCTCTTCTGCCAGCTGTGGTAGAACAATGCACATTAAATTTCTGCTGTTTTGAGGCAGCCTCCTCCTCCAAATTAAGTTTGTGAAGAGACTCAGTCATCAAATCTAATTTTGAAGTCTCACCTGATGCCACACATTCAATTATTTGTTCTGCAAAGCACTGATGGAGATGGCAGATCAGATCTTCAGCTRMTGAACCCAACTGCTTTTCCAGCATRTTTAAATGAAAATACAAGTGAAAGCTGGTGCTGAGGATCAAATATGTTTGATCTCTTCATAAGCTAACAGCAAACAGCTTGTGAGCCAACAGGTACCACACATCCTGGCATAAAGCAACAGAGTAAATCCAGTTTGGCTTCAGAAAATTCTGATGCTCTTCAAAAGCAGAGTGATTATTTAGAGGCCAAAATGTCTTCCTTTTTTGTTTGTTGGGKKTTTTTTTGTGTTTTGGGTCAAAACATTTGGATTTCATTGTTTTGTGCACTTGGAAACAGGAAAAAAAATCTTTAAAATGAGAAGAAAGCAGGATGGTTGTTCAGGTAAGAGARTAACTGAGGAACAAGGAAATAGATTTTTCTCTAAAAAGGCAAACAGCTGACAGCAGTTCACTTACATCTGTAAAATATACACTGATCAGTGTGCAAATTGATCTGAGAACTGAGAAAAAAATTCTGTTTTTAAACAGAAAGTAGTAAAGAAGTGACTGAATTCTAATTTGGCCTCATTGATTRTTTTTACAAGTCAGCTGTGTGGAAAYTGGATCTGTGAAATTTCACTGTGAGATGGGGRARAAAAAGAAGTAAAGACTGTCACAAGTTTAAATTGACCTTATTAATCTTCCATCACTCTCCATGCTGCAGTTGCAGCCACAGGCAGTAACTCAGGCTCTTCTTTAATGTGAAATGTTAACCAACCACTGGACTCACCTTCTGCTGACAGCCCCTGGATGTTAATGCCCTTAGCAGCCAAGAAACTCAGGCAGGCATCTATGTTTTCAATCTGCTCAAGAACAAACAAAACAAACAGAAGGAAAGGAGACACAAAAAGAAAATGCATTTTAATTGTAATAATTATAATAATTATAATAATTATTTACTTCCATCTACCACCACTCTCAAGCACACTCAGCCCCTGCACCCCATAAGAAATCCCTTTGCTCATGATATGGAAACCACAGCATGGAACCCTCTCAGGTAGTGAGGCCCTAAATGGCTCATCCCATTGATTATAAAGTGATTATTGCAGGGCTCAGGGCTCTCAGCTCTTTGCTGTGGCAGCTCAGCTCAAAGCCCAGCTCCTCACCAGAGGCTCCAGGATGCTCCGTGCCAGGATCCCCGACCTCCATCGAGCCTGACACACACGAAACCCAAAATAAACACGGGGGCCATGTGTTTGRGAAGGCTTTGAGAAGGCAGACTGCCACTTGCTCCTGAGCTGACAGCTGGCTGGAGTTTCCAGCCCCAGCAGGAGCTGGGTTTGGAGGCTGGCACTGGAAGCAGCCGGGGTGGAATGTGAGGCACATTCCCTTGGCCATTCCCCTCATGGCAGGGACACCAGGCTCCTCTGTGCTCCCTGCCCTGACCCTCACTGAGAGGGGACAGTGGGAACAGCTCCCACGGGATAAAATCAGCTTTCACCAGGTAGGGAGTTGTGCAGCACAGCTCTGGCTGTGAGCTGCTGTGCACACCTCTGGATGTGCACACACACTGGACTCAAACCTAAGGRAKKGAACTCCAGATGAGTCAGRARTGTTGTCCACTCTATCTCAGCATTWCAATAAGAATCTTGCAGKAKYCTCACASCTGATTTCCCACCCAGCTCCCWCTGMAGCCCTGCTGTCACAASCAGAAGGTGCAGAGGGATGCCAGCCCCCACCCCAGACCAAAGCACTTCCGTGCCAAAGCTTGGACACCTCGAGGGCTGCAGGGAACATTTCAGTAAATACCACTGTGTTGTTACACAAAATACTGTTGGATGATACTGTTGAGCAATTTTTTTTATTTATTTAACCATGGTAATCAGTGATAAAACAGAGTCTTTGTGTTTGAACACCTCCCAAACGTTCATTTATTAATTCCTGAAACAACCAAACACTGCATCCAGTAGGTAAGGAAGGAGACAGACACCAAGCCCCACCTTTATTCTGTGAAGCATGGAGACATCAAAAGGAAMCATGAAAAACCCAGCTGCTGCCTGCCCTCCAAAAAATGCACCAGTGAGGGCTAAGGCAGCATTTTATCCCCTGAGCTCCCAGCACCTGACCTGAGCTCCCAGTCCTTCCCAAAGCCATAAAAAAGTGCCAGGGAAGCTGCCAGAAAAACCTCCCCCAGAGATTTCCCTCAGGGTACATTAATTTATTGTCTGTAACAATAAAACCATTTTCTTCTATCAGGGGGAGGGAGGGAGGTGAAGTTATTGGCATTGCTGAACTGTGATTTCAACAATTAGGAACACTTTTATCAATATCATTATACTCTGAGAYATAATATAAAGTACACTTTGAGTAAATGATACACTCCAAAACCCAGAGAGGTACCAAAGAACACATTTCCTGCTCTGCTCAGACCTTGAGGCTTGGAGCAGGGTTCAAAGGTTCATTTATCCACAGTCCAATCTSATCCAACAGTCATTGACCCATTTCCTTCTCCACAACCCTTTCAAGTTTCCAGCTCTTTCACTGAGGTGATCTGGCTGGAAAAACCAAAGTTCACCTTTTTCCAAGAAATGAACACCACATAAAAGGATCAATCCATTCCCAGGACAAATGAACACCACCAATAAAAGGATCAATCCATTCCCAGGGCCTGCTCTTAGCAAACTGCATCCCTCCCAGAGCATCCCCAGATTCCCACAGCTGTGGGCAGATGTCTGCTCTCCAAAAAAGCAGGTTAGTGAAAAAGAGAAGCAGGATCTTGAAATTCACATAAACCAGTATTTTCCAGAGTGCACCAATGCTTAAAAGGAAGGGCTGACACCAACACATAAACCAGAATCATAAATTCACACAAACCAGAATCATAAATTCACATAAGCCAGAATCATAAAGTCACACAAACCAGAATCACAAATTCACACAAACCAGAATCATAAATTCACATAAACCAGCATTTTTCAGAGTGCACCAAAGCTTAAAAGGAAGGGCTGACACCAACACTGGCTGCTCTCTCTGTCCTCAAACACCAGACCTTGCAGATGTGCATCATTAACTCCAATTTTCAGCAGGAATCCAGAATTTAATGGAATTCATTCAGCAAGAACCTCCTGCAATGCAGYCCCTGACAGTTGTTCCTTTCTAAAAAAGGTGCCTGGGCAGGGAGCAGGGGCCAGAGCCCGTTCCCAGGCTCCCTCCCCCTGGGCTGGCAGCATTCCTGAGGGATCACAGCTTCACCTGCTCCCAGGGGATTTGCTCCAGTGGCACCAGCACATTTGTGCCCCCTTCCTTCCCTGCACCTGGATCCTGGATAACTCCTCCTACTGAAATTCCCCAGCTCAGGACAAGTGCAATAACACTGCCTGTGGGTGTAAAAATAGATCTGCACTGAAACCAGAGGGATAAAATGCTCTAGAGATGCTTCAAGGAACAGCTAATTCAAATTGCCAYTACACACATTCCACAAGCAATGGCTGGAAATGAAAGATCTGTGACAAGACACAGAGACAAAAGGTTTACTGTTTAATTCTTTTTAACAGCTATGATCTATTCACACAGATATTCCACACTGAGGAGCTTATCACTGCATCTCTTGCAAAAAGAAACACCCAGGCATGAGAGGTAATTCCCATTCAAACAGCCTTAATTCTTACAGCACCAAGCTGAAGGAGAATAATAAATGGGTTTTTACTTCCACCTGTCCTCAAATCAACCCAGCTTATTCTTCTTAGTTAAAAAAAAGGTTCTTGTCCAYGATTCCTCAGTTTTCCCCACTTATGCCAAGCATCTGTAAGAAGCTGTGTGTTTGCAAAGTATTGCATAAAAGGTGTATTTATTATCATTTMTGTAATAATTTTGTATCAGTAATGGTCATGGCAGGAAATTATGTTAATGGTGCTTCTGGACTTTGCTGTAGGTGCAAATATTTAARCTACAGACATCTCCATATGTGATGAGATGACCCTGGCCCCTCAATCCATCTGCTGTCTCATGTATTTAGTCCATGCAGGGTGGGCAGAACCACAGGAATTAATAATTCAACTTAATTGTGATGTAAAGGACCACACAGAACCTAATTCTGTCTTTCCAGTGAAGCTCATATATTTAATTTTTTCCATAAAAATCACTTTGTTGCTCCTTACTGAACCTCCCAGTGTTTCAGAGGCAGATGATGGACAAACTCTTCCACCTCTGTAAAGGGTGAAGAATTGAGAGCAGCCCACAGGGGAGCACAGAGGTGACCCATGATGGGACTGAAAAATAAGAGTGTCAGCATCCTCCAGCCAAGGCAGGAGGCACCCACTGCCCTGCCAGCCACCCCTGCAGGCAGGAACAGCTCTGGAAGCCATCCCCTGCACAAATGAAAGCCAATCTCTGCTCAGTGACCTCCTGGCAGGGAGATGCACACATTGGTGTGCCCTGATSTGCTCCAGCTCTGTTTATCCTGTTATTTTCTCTGTAGGATGATTGTGTGGGGGGAGTTTGTGGTTTTATTCAGTCTGCAAGCTCTGCAGCACAGAAACCTCTGATGCAGCCATGCCTGATCACCAGGCACAAATGGTAAGCATGGCAGCATTAACAACAGCCTGGCTATCTGGAGAAACACAGAGACAGTAAAATCAATCTTATCTGGGAGCAGGAATCACAGAAACTGAGGCTGAAGGACAGATAAGTAACCTGGCAGATCACCTCTGCAGCAAATCACTCCTGTCTGCATCACAGCATGGGCTCATCCACGACCAAAAGGAATGAAAGAAAACTCTTTTAACCTTCCAGAAGTTGCTGTTCTGGCCATGTCCCTGCACAGGCTGGCACAGGGATGTGTTCCCCCCTCAGCTGTGAGGAACTGCAGCACAGGTTGGGGCCAGRGGATGCCCCATCTGTTACCCTGGCAACACCAAACCAGACTCAATTCCCAAACACTCTCCAGGCAAAAAGTGGGGGCAGGCTTGGGTGATGGCAGAGTTCCCTTGACTGCATTTGCTCAGCCTTGGGAGTTGGATTACTTGCAAGCTATATTTAACCCCTGGGATACATTTCCAAAAATCCTGCACTAGGAATTCACAGAGGGAAAAAAAAAAAAAAAAAAAAAAAAAAAAAAAAGGTGCTTTTTTTTTAAACCCAAATGCTGCTGTGCTCTCCAAATGTTCCTGATCCCATACAAGCACATCCTCTCTTGCCCACAGTATTTTCTGCATCCAGCTGGAACCAATCATCAGAATTACAGGCTTTTGTTTAGACAAATATCTACAGCACGAAAATACAGAGGGGTTTGGGGGGGAAAGAAACCCTGAAGCAGATTTTCTGCAGAGGACAAGCTATAGAATAGTCAGTAACAGATGATATAAAAGCCAGCCAGCCCTTATCTGGAGCAAAGGAAGACAGGGATCCTCCCCTGCAGCAGAACAACGCAGACAGGATGCTGATGGGAGGACAGCTTCTCACCTAAGTGATTTTTCACAGAGCCACTGGGGTCCTTGTCACGTCCYTTTTGGCACTGGGACAGGGCTGATAAAGCAGGGATGGTCCCCACRTGGTTCTGCAGGGCTAAACTCCACTTGACAAGGCTTATTAGCACTGGCTGTAAGCCTGACAGAGCCAAGCTGCCTCTGATGCTCAGTTTGGGCCAATCTGCCTGATGGAACACTGGGAACAAGGCAGAGGGGCTGGAGCTGGCTCTGTGCAGAGCTCCCTCAGGTTTGGCATCACCAGCCTGGGGCTGTGCCACATGCAAGCAAAGACTCTTCTTCTCCCCAAGTCCTTCAATGGATTTGGGAAGGTTTGGTCCAGCTTTCTAACTGGGAGTGAGCTGGTGCTTCTGCTCAAGGCACTGGGGCTCTGCAAAGAGGATGGCAGAAGCTTCCTCCCCTCTGAGATCTGCTGTGYTTCTGTACAAGGAGCAAAGTCACATCTCCATTTATTGGTGCTTTTTTGTTTTTTCAATCCCTCCCCAGATCTCATCAGTGCTGCTTTCAAGCACTCTGGGATGGATGTGGACACTTTCAACTCGTTTGAACACAGACTGGACTTTATTTAAGTATTTGGGATGGCCTTGCCTCTGTGAGCCAGAGTTCCCAGGTACAAACAGCAGCTCCCACACTCTGCAGGGCCCTGTGAGCTGTTTATTAACAGAAGGGCACTGAAATGCAAAGGATGAACACTGCTGCACCTAAAACAAGCACTGCAACACATTTATCCTGCACCTGCCAAAGGGCTGTCTCCCTAAATACTGCAGGTTACACCTGCATCAACACCACCCCTACAAAATCATGGAGTGATTTGGGTTGGAAGGATCCTTAAAGACCCTCTATTTCACTTTCCACTATTCCAGGTTGCTCCAAGCCCCATCCAAGCTGGCCTTGAACCCTTCCAGGGCTGGGGCAGCCACAGCTTTTCTGGGGAACCACATAGGACAAAGAGCTCTGTAAGCACCTGAGAAAAGCAAGCCCTGGGCACAATTCTCATTTTCCCCACAGGAGAAAAAAATGCTGGGGATGCCCAGCAGGTCTCCTGAGTGGGGTGGGACAGTCCCACTCACTGCACCCTCCTGACTGAGCAAGTGGAGTAAGATCAGAGGAGGCAGCACAGAGCAAATGTGTCCCTGCCCAGCATTCCTGACCCTCCCGTGCCCCCTGCATGCCACTGGAATAACCTGAYCCAGCTTCCACGAGCCACCTACCACATGCAGCCCACTGCCCAACAGAGCAGCACTCCCTCTCCACTGAGAATAATGACTTGCAGTGACTTTTTTAGCTGCAGCATCCTGGAGCTGGTTACAGCCTCCAGCCCTGAATGAAACTCGGTTCTTACAAACACACTGGTGGAACATTAAATTACAGTAATTGTCAAAATTCCCTCATTATTTATACCCCAGACAGCTGCTGTGGCTGCAGCAGGGACAGCAAGCAGCCTCTTCAAAGCAGCAAGAAGGAGCAAAGATAAATCTCSCTGRTTTTTCASAGAGTGCCTGCTCCATGCTTTAACAAGATTGATAATTCCCAAGGAAMAACAGAGCCAAAGGAGAGGAGCAGSACTGAGSTCTGTGGGGTTTGACTTAGGATGTCAAGCTCTCCTTAAATCTAAATTTCACTTTGCTRCATGAGTGGCTGGGCTCATGGCTGAAGCCATGAAGGTAGGGGCAAGTCAGGAACACTCATAAAAATAAARARCATTAAAACAGCTTCACACAGAGARCAGATATCCAAGTGTGCCAAAGCAAGCACTTGCAATGCCAAAGGAATATATTAGAATTGATGCTGTAAAATGACTTTTTCTCAAGATACAGAAAGAAGTAACCTTGTTTGAAGTATCACACACTTTAAATGCTCCTCAGTTAAATGTATTTTTAAAAACATTTAAACATTTTAAACATTTTAAAAATTTTTTATTATTTGTGTCCTTAATGAAATCTTATTATACCCTTAGCTTCAGCAATACTCACAGCAAATAGACTCTTGAGGTATTATTATATGCTTTTAATTTTCATTTTTGGTTCCCCAGGTTTGAATATTAAATACAAACAAGATATAAACCAACTTCYCATCTGTCAACAAAYTGCATCTYGAATTTTATTRTTTTTTTTTCATTTCATTCATATTGCTCATTTACTTTTTTTTCATTTAAAAATACGTAGGAACTCTTAATATACTTTCAAAATACTTTTAAATATACTTTCTCTATACTTTTAAAATACGTTAAAATATCTAATTCTTTATTTCTATATATTTGTTTCATTATGTGATATTTCAGAAATATGAACTAGCAATGTAAGAATAATCTCAATTGTAAATATGTGATAAATTGTAAGGCCTGACTGAACTACTGTGGAGTACAATGAGGCAAGAACTGTAATTTTRATGTTCTGAAGATTAWMCTTTTAGTTCACTACTGTGAAAAATTAATTTAAAATTGTTATTAAAAGTCTCAGGCATTTAAATCTCCCCCTGTCTCTCAGCCATGCACACACAGACAACAGAACACTTCACTACTCACCATTTGAGACCTGTTTTTTGGGCAGCCATTGATGTCTTCAATCTTTTCATTTGCTGAAAAGCAAAAAAAAAAAGGGCAATAAGGCAAAAAAAAACCAAAAAACCCCAAAAAACCCTAAAGCAAGGGCATTTATTTATCCCAGTGATTTCCTGAGCACCTGCTGCCAGCTCAGTGAAGGGATTTGGGATTGTGGCTGTCCAGTCCAAGTGTGAAACACTGAGAGCCACAAAAAGAACAAATAAAAATAAAAAACAAAGCAGCTGGAGTTGTGCCCTGGGTGGTGGCTCCAGGGACAGCTGGGACAGAACCAACTGCTCTGACAGCCCCTTGTGTGGGGATGGGGAATTCCTCTAAACCACGAGGAGGATGGGAGCTCTGGGAGCTGGGTGGGATACAGAGATGGCAGCTGGTCTGGCCTGGAGAGTGAACCCAGGCTTTAAATCCACATGGGGAATTCATGATCAAGAACTCCAACTACTTTTTTTCCTCTTTTTTAAAGCAGAAATTGTGAAAGTTGATTTTCAAGACTCTTGGCCATGGCTTCCATRCCACCCTGCCCTGCAGAAGAGCAGAATTCCCACCTTTAAGGTCAGAGGTGGAACAATGAAATCCCTGAGGTGGGTGATGTTTGCCCTGGAGTCTGAGTTTGCTCAGCTTCACCTTCCAGCCTTGGATGCTGAAATGATTTTGTGTTTGAGGCTGARGAACCAGTCACAACCCAAGTTCAGCTCCCCACGTTTTTTTTCACTGGCAGGCACYCACATCCCATTGGATTCATGCATTAAAAGCTGTGTATTTTTAGCATGAAAGGAATCRACTCCTGACTGCTCCTGGGTCCCCAAAAACCTTTCCTATCAAAGGAAATGGATGCAGGAAGGAGCATTGTTCCCAGTGAATACCTGCCAACACACAACCATCCATTAATTAACGAGCTCTTTGTACACCTCTGGAACTGCAGGCAGTGCTACTGAGATTTAATGCTGCTCTGGAGCAGAGAGACAAAATCTTTTTGAGTAAATCCCAGCAGAATCCTGGGAAGATGCTTGGCAGTGTCATCCCAGGACTTGCCTTAAACCCAGGAGCAGCTCCCTTACAGCACCTCAAACACACAGAATAAACATCCCTGCACTCCTGTGCTGCTCCCTCACTGCYGGCTCCTTCATTTGCATCTCAAATCCGCCTGTTTGCTGCTAACAATGGTTGCCCTAATTGCCATTAATTAGCGGGCTTTCCCATCCCATCCATCTCCAGCCTGTGTTCCGTGGCATCCCCAGATGGATGAGCCTCTGAAGGAGCTAATGAAGGATCATTGGCCCAGGGGAAGAGGGACAATATGCAGCTCCACACTCAGAACTTGCATTATCTGTGAGCATTAATGCACCAATTTCAGAGAGCTGAAGGCTTTGGATCAAATAACTGAGGTTTGTCCTGATGGTGAGTGATTTTCCCTCAGCTGAACACTCGTTATGGAAGATTTCTCTTCCTGCCACACAAAAATGACACCCCAGCTCCTTTCCCAAACCCATCTGGAGGCAGGAGGCTGTATCACTGGGAATTATATTCAGACCAGCACCCAGCAGATATTAGAAACAATAAGGTCTCACAGCATCCCAGCAGAAAATCTCCTGAGTTGGTTTTTTGGAACATTCAGCCACGTAATGCTGCTGTGTCAGGAGATCTGATCAGCAACATTTTTCCACTGTAAGACAAGGCTTTTTCAAAATTAATTAGCAAAGCCTCTGAAGGAAAATGATTACAGATTCCATGCAGTTTGATGGATTTCCCTTCATGCAGAGGATAAAAGCAGGGATTGTCTGAGCAGGCTGGTGGATACTTGGCACACACACAGCAAATCACTCACCTACAACCTGGATGATCTCAGCNTGCAGAGGATAAAAGCAGGGGTTGTCTGAGCAGGCTGGTGGATGCTTGGCACACACACAGCAAATCACTCACCTACAACCTGGATGATCTCAGCCAGCAGGACTCCATCAGTCACATCTTGCTGCAGATCCTTTATCAACCTCTTGTGACCAGATTTTGCCAGGTAGTGATTMGCCCAGTCCGTGTAAATCTGCCAGGAGACAAACAAAAACAAACCCTTACCCACACCACCACCTGAAAGATGAGAATTCTTTGTTTCTCCCAGKACCCAAAAGGCTGATTTCACATCACTGCCTTTATTTTTTTTCCCCCTCCAAACAAGTCAACAGCATTAAAATTCAAGGCAGATCAAGTGCCCAGCTTGCTGTAGTATGGATTTTTCTATTCAGCAAGCTGACATCAAAGCTCAGGGCAGATGACAGCAAGCTGCTGAACATGTTACAGCTTGAATGGACCATCAGGAGGTCACTGGGGTATTATACAGCAGCAGTGAGTGTGCAGACATTTCTATTTCCACCCAAGTATTTTATTATTTTTTTTTACATTTCCCCTTTTTTGACATTTTTTCATCACAGCTGTTATTGAGAAAGTTTTAAAGGTTCTTTTCCCAAAAACACTTCTGGTGGATTTTCATTGTCAGGAAACTCCTTTATTGTATTACCAAACAAACCCTTAAAGGTCCTAAATATCCACCAATTCTAACAAATTCCATCTCACAGGTTAAGCAGGTGTATTAAACTGCTTTTAAATGGTTATGCAAACTTCCAGCTGTTGGAATTTATTTCAAAATCCATCACCTGAAAACCAAGCACACCAAGCAACCAAAAATCTCTCTTTAATTTGCATTAAATACTGCTCACCATATACCAGCACAACTTAATCAAGATTGCCAGAAAACATCCAAAAACTTTTCATGCTAGGCTATCAAAAAGAGGCTAAATTACTTCATTAGGCATTTCTGCTTATGAATTAAGCAACAGCATTCCTTACATAGGACAATATTCCAAATTAAGATTTTTTTAAAGATTTTTAAAGATTTTTTTATTACCTATTATGTTCCAAAGAAATAGGGTAAAAACAATTCAACATCAGGATTTTACCTTTTARATATCTACATATTAATGCTGAACCCTACTCTGATGAACACCTTCATCCCAACCCAGCCAGAGCCTCCCACTTCCTGACCCACAGCTCCTCATCTCAGGAGCATCTCAAGCCTTGCATTTCCAGTGTGGTGGTGATCTCCTCCTCCACTGGGATCAAAAGCCAGGGGAACAAGAATTTGCCACAAAACAGAAAGTTCTAGATGCAGTACAAGGATTGTAATGTCACACTCCTCCTGCACCTGCTGATTCAGTGTTAATTTGGTAACATGAAGAACAGAGGTTTTGACTAGAACTGTTTTTCTTATAAAAATCTTTATTTGTATTTTTTTTAAACCTGTAAAACACAGCTGGTAGCAGCCATGAACAAATCACAATATCTGAAATATATGCCCCTATTTTCCAGCATTTATCCTTTCCTTTCCCCTTGTGCAGGATGTGCATTTCCTATGCCAACAGCACAGGAACAGAACAGAAAAACACACTGCAACACCTTCATAAAAAAAAAAACAAACCCAGAGGTGAAAAACATCTCAGTGAAATAAAGGCTGAGTACACATCAGTGACCAAGAAAAGAAAAGGGGCAAAAAAGCCACGCAGCACAAACCACACATTGTGTTCCTCAACTCCTTCTACAAGAAAACATTTTCCATAACAGGAAAATATTTTAAAGGATTCAACGACTTCAAGGAACCAGGATTGACTTAACCTACTTTT
Source organism: Alauda arvensis (assembly GCA_902810485.1). Taxonomy (NCBI): domain Eukaryota; kingdom Metazoa; phylum Chordata; class Aves; order Passeriformes; family Alaudidae; genus Alauda; species Alauda arvensis. Next base: position 48,103 of record CADDXX010000213.1, read on the forward strand.
CCTGCCACGTGGTTTTGGCTTTCTTATCTRGGAGTGAAGACATCCAAGGGAACAGGTTGTAAACCATTTACCCTGCAAGTGCAAGGGTCCCCCCTGCCCACACCACCCCTGCAATTCAGCTGAAAAGGAACTTATCCAACACAATAAACACGTTTCCTTTCATGGGAGGGCTGCAGTGATGTCCTGCTTTATCACTGAAGGACTTCCAGAAAATKTAAGATTTTACTTTGATGCCTCAGCTCCATGCTGGATCATTTCCATGATGCAGTCAGGCAAAATCCTTGGAKCAGCCCTAGAGTTAAAACAGGAGCACACCCCTCCTCCTGGCAGAGCCTGAAATCACAGCAAGACCTCGAGAGTGAGTCAGGATTGATTTTTTAAGTCAAATAACAGCGTGAGAATGCGTGGCTGGCATTGCAAAACTGCCACCCTGGACCTGCAGAATTCCTGCTGCAGAATTCCTGCTGCACCCACGAGCACCAGGTCCCACATTCCTACACCCTGGAACTGCATCAAAGAAATCCCTAAAATCCTCCTGGGGAAGGAGACAACACAAAAAACCCCCAAATACCTGCTGCCTGATTCACTGCCTGTGGTGACACATCAAGAAATTCCCTCTCTGATGGCAAATTATCCTTGCAAGCCCCACTCTGGGGGCTGAGCTTTCCTGCTTACCATGAAATTGTACACCAGGATGGAGGAAATATTTGTTGCTGGAGTATTTAAAGGGTGTGGGATATTATTTCATTATTGAGTAATAATTAAATATTAATAAATTGATTAATTATAAAAAAATAAGTTGGTTAATAAAGCATTTCACAGGAAAATACAGATRTAACAAACCTGTGCTTCTCTTAAAAAAGTTACCACACATTATTTGCAATATGCATAATATGCAAATTATYATTTTTTARCTGCCTGGGSTATATATTTACAAGCATTCTTAGGGATACAATTTTATCCAGGCTTATTGTAGCAGCTCCTGGTGGTCACCACTGATTTTCATGGCATTTATTAAGGTAATCTTAATGAAAAACTGAAACTTCCCAGGATGTTTTCCAAACCTGTTTGTTGCAAGTCTTTGTAATGCGCCACACAAATAGATTTCTAATGTTTCTTTTCCTTTTCCATACAAACAAGTGAAAAAAATATATAATTGCACAATGGCTGCTATTTCTAGACACATTAAATAAGTTTCAAAGCACAGAGTGTTTTCAAATGTTCAAAACCAGGCAAATAATTGGRAAAACAATAATAAAAGAAGTAAGAAAACACTGCTGAGAAACTTCCCATTTTCCTATCTATGCATATCAATTATGGGTGTTCCTCAGGTATTTTCAGCAAATGGGTATGAAGCCAAATGTTTGGATATTCATGTGAAAATTACCTGAATAGTCTAATTAAAAATATTTTAAAAAATCTTGTGATATGAAATATTCAACCCTCTACAACCCCAGAGATATTGCCTAATTACACACACCAGTATTGGGCTTTTAAAAACTTTCCAGTGATTTCACACAGGATGAAAATCACTGGAGCCAATTTTCTTACTTTAATCACAAAAATCAAGTGAAAACCAAGTGATTTGGGCATTATCACCACAAGCAGGTCTTTGTGTCCAGGYCAGCTTAATGTTTAACTCAGGTCTAAGTCCCAGCTTTTGTTAAAGGTGGACTCAGCTGTTGGATAGCTTTTTTTTTTTCTCTATAGTGTATGATCTCAGGAATCCAATTATCTGGGAACAAATTAAAAACTTCTGTGACAGAGTTTTTTTTTGTTCTCTCTTTTTCTCTCCCCCTTTGATCCACCAGATTTGAACTAAGAGCATTCCACTCAAGTATCAATTTTGGAAATATTCAGTACATTGTGAGTCATAGCTAAAACACTAAAATGTAGTGCAAAAACCAGCAAAGTTTGGAGGAAAAGGGATTCCAAATCCTAAAGATTTTGAAATCTGTAAACAGAAAGGCCTGAACACTTGCCTTCCATCAATAAGACCGAAGAATTCTGAAATTTAATAGGGTTTCTCCCATTGTGCCCTTTCCTCAGCCTCACACCTGCTTCTTTAAAGCACATTTCAGACGGAGGAGGAACCTTGGCTTTGCAGCCCTGAAATTCCCTGGCATTCCAAACTTCCTGCAGCTTTTCTGGCTGTGCTGAGGGAGCAGATCCTGCACACCTGAGCCTGCCCCGTACCTGGGCACTGAAACACCAAAAAAGGGAGTTCTGCAGGTTGAACAAACGGATTGTTTGAACTTCTGCAGGCTGAACAAACTGAGCAGCAAAACCAGGATAAAAAAGCATGAATAAAGTCATGGGAGCAGTGAATCCAGGAAAATCCTTTAGAGACCCGTGGGGCTGAATGAGGTGAATGTGTCAGGTGTTATCAGGTACTCCAGGACCTCCTTTAAATGGAAACCAACTCCTGTTTTTGCCTCTGAGTCATTATTCTGAAATACACTCATAAAAAGGAAAGGATTCACAGGAAACCACTTGGAAAGAATGCCTCCCTTCTGTGCAAGCTGAAAATATGCCTGAATCTCTTGTTACTCATTTCCACACACAAAAAAAATCTAATTATAATCAACGCCCAAGTAAATTCCCCAATAATCTTTCTTTCCTTCCCCTGCCATGTCAGCTCTGAACTCATCAGACTGCGATTGTTTTCTCCCAATAATTACCACGAATCAGGCTCTCACGGGTTTGCTAACAGCTGAAGAATTATCTTTTTGACATCGTGGAGCATAATTAGAGCAGAGCAAGGCTTTTTTTTTCTTTTTTTTTCACGACTGAATGGCAGGGTTAGTCACACCAATGAACTGCCACCACAATGCAGTGCCTGTGCTGCTGCTGARAACAGGCAAAACAAAAACCACCCCAACACCCAAAAATAGCCACAGCACACCGAGGTGATCCAGAGGGGAATGCCTGCAGTCCTCACAACATTGCTGGGTTTGGGAAAAGCCTGTGAGATACTCACTGGTGTCCTGGGGCTTGCACATGGGGAGCCACAAAAATCCCAATTTTTGGCTGGTGATGTGATCTATGCCACACAGTGATCTCATTGACAGATATCACACTGCAAAGCCCACAGCTGAATGGCTAAAAGCCAAAGGTTCAGCAGGAAAACCCATCCCTCTGAAGCTCCAAGGGAGCACAGGAAGGATCATGGCTATTTTGGAAGTGCACAGGGATTATGACCCTGACAGTATTTTGCTGAGTTACTGGCAAAAGGACAACAAGGAAGCACATGGTTAAAAAAAAATAAATAAACAAATTTAACAGCGTTTGTCAAAGACCTTTTTTCAGAGATTTATGACAAKTTGTGCCCTTAGTTGCCCCTACATGCTCCTTAAATCCTGCAGAAGTCTCTATCTGTACATCTGTACACAAATCCCACTAAAAGGGTAAGTGCTGACTCTTCCAGAATAAATAAAGCTTTGCACTGCTATCCAAAAAGATTATTTCATGTTTTCTTCCCCACACGTACGTCCTTGCAACCCAAACTAAACCAAACCAAAGGCTTAAAAAGCAAGACAAAGGATGGATAACATGAAACCCCATTTCTCTGTGATAATTTAAAGGTGCTACTGGGCTTGGAGCAAAGAGTTCTCAAAGTCTGCTCCTTTTCTTTAAGGATACAATGAGGGTACAASGACAGCAGCACCCAAAACAAACATACATGGTCCTTCGGGGTGCCCTAGAGCCCCCAGTAATTTTTTTTTTTCATTTCCTAAGGCAACTCAACTAAATTATTYGTCCTACTCAGATATGCAAGTGTTTGTTGCAACTGCTTTGAATTATGACCCAGCTGGTGRGGGGGATATTCTGAATATCACATTTTACTGGAGCTTGTGTACATTAATCAGCATTTGGAAGTGAAATAGAGAAACGGGTAATTTAAACACCGCTGGGACTACTCACTTCTCTCCCTTTAAAGCCTTATTCCCAKCTGAGGAGGGCTTTTCTCATGCATATGACCGCTATTCAAAGAGCAAYGGGCTGACTCACAGCACGGCAGAGCCAAGCGTATGTGGCAATTTTAGTGGGCTTTGTGACCTTTCCAGGAATAGAGCCCAGGACTGGCCACGCTTCATGTGCTCAGAGCAAAGCTTGGGTGGACACCAAACAAGCATCACGCCTTCAGCTGCCCAGCTGGCACCTTTCCTATATATTTTATAAATAAATAAATAAATAAATAAATAAACAGATAAATAAATAAATAAATAAATACACACACTTTATATACTTTATATATACTTTATATATAC
>CADDXX010000213.1:62836-87492 GCA_902810485.1 Alauda arvensis
AAAAAAAAAAACCCAAAAAACCCTAAGATTCCACACTCTGAATCTTCAGCCACGAAGTGATTCTTGTATCACCACCCAAAACTCCCAGCAGAATGTATCAGGCTTTTGTTGACTTCTGAGCCACATTCAGCTCACCCTAAGCAATGACTGGCAAACATTTTCTCATTCTTTTTTTACACAGAAACCTCACCGGACCAAGAGAAAGCAGAAGGGCAACCTCTAAGGTATTTACTCTGACACTCACCTAGCTGAGGATCCTTTTTTTTATATATATATATACATATGAACACACACATTATATATATATATATAAAAAAGCTGTCTTTCTTTGATCCTCTTTATCAAGACAGGCCAGCCAAAGCCTCAAGGAAGANTTTATCAAGACAGGCCAGCCAAAGCCTCAAGGAAGAAAGAGCTCTGCACAAAGCTGAGCTCACCCCTGGCAGAAGGAGCAGCCCAGAGCTCTCCCTGCTGCAGCACCCAGCAAACCAGTGCCACAAGGGACAACAAATAAACAAAGCCACCTCTGTCACCCCCTGACCGCAGGGACAATCAATGTCTGCTGCTTGACAGGGGATGCGGGTCAGGAGCAGGGTATGGCTGAAGGATTTTATCTGCTCCTCCTGCCCAAGGAGTGCGTAAATCCTTTTCTTCCACTCTGAGCATCACTCGGATTTTGCTGGACACTAACTTTGTGATTCCTCACCTCTCCTTTTTTTTTCCCCTGGATTTTGCCGGACACTAAGTTTGTGATTTCTCACCTCTCCTTTTTTTCCCCTGATCGATTTCCCAGCTCAGCTCTCAGGTGCTGCCCACCAGGGCGGGTTTGAAGGCAGATCCATATGCAAAGCCCTTGCAGCACACCTGTGTACATAAACCCTTTCTGCTGCCTAAAGGGTCCCTTTGCATATGAAAAGCGAGAGAAAGGGCTCGCTTCATCCTCCGTCCCAAAAAACACTCGGCTTCAGCTGGAACCCCCCACAAAAAAGCCAACAACTTCGCACTGCCAGCTCACAAATTCATTATTCCAGAGCTACTCATGCGTGAGACACCCGAAATGATCAGATCCCCACGTGAAAGGGCTGCTGTTGTACCCAGGGCTGAACGCTCCTTGGCTTAACACGTGTTTATCACCTCATTCCTGGCGAGGAAAGTGTGTAAAAMCAGAGATTGTTGCGCCAGCAGCCGCGCTATCGATTGGTTTGATTGCGGAGATTGATAAGGAAGAGGTGCTGGGAAACCTTTAACTCCCACGTGGACTTCAGAATTTCCACACATAAAGGCTAAAGGATTAGACCTGGAGCAAATCCTACGGCTTTATCATAAATTTCTCAGGAAAATAAATCTTTCCTCTAAAAACTGCACAAGAATGTAATTTTCTTCGTTTAAACAATCTGCCAGAGAGACAGAGGCAACACATTTAAAGCTATCTTAGACAGCCACTGCCTTGAGAGTCTTTACATCAAATAGCTTAAAGAAAAAAGCTGCTGCTGAGAAGTCTCTGTAAGTTTTGATCAGTTTATATCTTGGTACGGACGGTAATTCAAGCAGACAGGCAGATATGTGGGTTTCCTGAGGTCATTTATGCTGCAGGAATGGAGCAGCCACACACTTTTTACTTACAGGGTGCACTGGGGTTTTATACTTTTCAGGAAAGAAGAAAGGAAAGGGGATGGAGAGGGGGAAGGAATTTAAAAACTGTAGAGSAAACAAAACTCCAAACGCTCCCAGGCTACAGAATTATTCCAGCAAAAACTGAAATAGAGCAAACTGCTTCCAAGAAGAAGAAAACAGTAAGGAGGAAGATAATCAAATAAATTAAGATGAGGGGAGAGGGCTGCACACAGAACTGATGCTTTGGTTCTAGAGAGATGAAACAACAAGCACACTGACCAAAACGAGCCCAAAATACGAATTAATGAGTAACAAATCCGGCTGCGGCTCCATAGCAAAAGAGCACCGGCTTGGAGAGCGCCAGCCCTGCCACCCCCAGCTCGCTGAGGAGCACAATTCCTCCTCCCCCAGCCGGGCTGCTCCCCAGCTCCTTCCTTACCAGCTTCATGGTGCTGTTGTTCTGCTCCCAGCGCCACAGCATCACGCTCATGGTGCGGGCGGCACCTGCCGGGAACGGATATCCCGGGAACGGATATCCCGGGATGGATATCCCGGGGATGGATATCCCGGGGATGGATATCCCGGGGATGGATATCCCGGGAGAGGCTGGTCCGGGAATGGATATCCCGGGAGAGGCTGGCCCGGGAGCGGCTATCCCGGGGAATGGATATCCCGGGAATGGGTGTCCTAGGAGCGGCTGGTCCGGGGATGGTTATCCCGGGTATGGATATCCCGGGAGCGGCTGGCCCGGGAATGGATATCCCGGGAGCGCTCTCCCGGGAGCGGCTGGCCCGGGGAATGGATATCCCGGGAATGAATATCCCGGGGAATGGCTATCCCGGGAGCGGCTATCCCGGGGAATGGCTATCCCGGGAGCGGCTGTCCCCGGGGTATCCCCGGCCATGCCCGGGGACAGCGCGGCCGCCGCCGGTGCCGGTGCCGGGGGAGGATCCTCGCTCCCCTCGGGGCGGGGGTTGGCGAGGGGCGGGGAACTGCGAGCACAGAAACGTTCAGAATTCACAAATTCACCGCGTTTCAGCCAAGATGCTCAAGGGTACCGGGCGCGTTTTAAAGCAAAACTGCAAATTACGCGGGTTTTTCCCCCATTTGAACAGCCTGGCTCTGGTAGAAGCGCAGGTTCTGAAGGTGCCTTTGTTATCCCTGCATTTGGGGCGATCTGAGCTGCTTCCACCCAGAACTGGGCTCATACTAAAGTCTGTTTGGTGGGGGAAAGACCAGGCTTGCCCTGAGTGAAAAAGAAGAATATTCTGCCTTAAAAACGATTCAACAGGTGTAGGAGCATCGCAGATCGGCTCCAGGAACATAAAGAGAACAGGGAGCGTGTGCAGAATAATTAGCGTATCAGTTTGCCACATTCGAGATAAAGCTATTAAAGATCTTTTGTAAGTACCAGGCTATTCCACAGGTGCTCTCCTGCACCCCTCTGGAATAGCTCCTGTGTTCTGGCCAGCACAGCAATCCTGCCAGGACACTCAGCTGTGCGAGCATCCCTGCCTGCTCCTGCCCAAGGTCCTGTGAAAGCAGTGGGAACCACACTCCTCACCCTTCAGCTCTGCATAAAGGCCAAGCCAGGGAAATACAGGGCATTAAAACCCGCTTGAAGGAATTCCCCAGGCCGCCCTTTTCGCACCCTCTCTGCAAATATAAAGGCTGATTTGCATAAAGATAACCTCGCTGGCTGCAGGAGGGGTGCAGCAAGAAGTGACCACAGGCATAACCCACAGCTTAATGGATCCAGAGCCCACCAGCAGTTCAACATCATTYTCTAATTGTTAAAACATTTAATAACCCAGTTTAAAAAAATAAAACATTTAAAGGACCAAATTGTACTCAAACTGATCACTTTTTTATCTGAAAATTCCCCTTTTGTGTGATTTTACTGGCAAGGCTGCTTCATGTATCCACTCAGTATGTTGCTGAAGAAACACAATAAATCAGTAAACCGCCATCTGAAATTCTGTAAATACCCTTTTCCATAAGAAAAAAACCACAAGTGCCTTCTTACTGAAGTCTCTTTCCCCAACACAACTCGGATTTAATTCTTTCAGTCTGTAATTGTTCCCTTGGCTCTAGTTTATTGTTTCAAGTGATAACAAGAAGGAACAATTATTGAAACAATCATACTCCTGCACTGTAAAAAGAACTGCCCCACCAAGTCTGGCTCAAAGACTTTGTGCATACAGGTTACCTTTGAACCACAGAAGGAAAATCTGAGTCCTCTTCTGAGAATAAAGACCTCTTGTTCTTTCCCTTCAGGCCAACGTGGAGCCCCAGCAGAGCCAAATCTTCCCAATCCAGCCCTCTCTGGAAGCAGGTACCCTGCTGAAAGGTCATTCCTACAGCACTCAGAAGAGGGGAAGGTCACAGCCCATTCCAGGGCTTGAACATAAGATGCATGGTCTCCAAAAAAACCCAAAAAAAMCCCCTGCTGACAGACTGGTGAATGAGGGATTGAATGAGGGATGGGTGTGATGCCAGGAGGATTTTCTAAGAGCACCTTGGAGGAGCTGCTGGGCTGAGCTTTGGTTTGTCCCTTCCCTGCCCCACCGACCTTGCTGGCACCTGCCTGAACATCATCCCACAAGCTTCCAAAAACACACACACCAGCTCCAGGGCAAGGGACCAAGGGAACTGAGACAAGCAGAGCAGGATTAGGGCCCGCACAAAGGGCTGAGACAACCCCACAGCACAAGGCAGCGCTGCCTCAGACACTTCCTAAGCCTCTTAAGAGGTTGTTGATGATGTGCTCTGCCAGTCTCGACAGCCAAATACTCTCATTCAACACTCAAGCCGGTGCCAGAATCGGGAACTGTGAGAAACAAAGGAGAGGCCTCAGAAAATGGCAGGTTTTTGTCTGCCATCACAGGGGAAACTCTGTTTTTGGGACGCAGGGAACAGAGTAGAGCCAAACTTGGCTACAAAAGGCAGATGAAAAGACCAGATATGGATGGAAGGGCTGTCCAGCCAACCAGCCTTGTTTCTTTGAACACAGTTTGCTGTCGGTTTTTACATTAACTGAAGTGTGGCTCAGGCTGGAGTATTTTCTCATTTTACCCCTGTTTGAGCCAGCTGAGCACACTGAATGTGGACAGAGACACTCRCATTTAATCAGCCTGAAATACTAATAAAGCAAAGCTCCTGAGGTTAAAACACAAGCTCTGCGCCTCCCAATCACTTTTGAAGCGAATTAACATCCTGAAATAAAATCTGTGTTGCTTTTTTATTTAATGGATTTTCCCAAGCCAGCCTTGATTTGGGACTAAGACCCCCCAAGTTCTGATAGCGTTGCCAGGTGTAACCGGAATTTATTCCCCCCATTAAAAATTAAGACTTAAGGAGCTGCCTTTCATCCTCCTGCCTCCCTTTTAGGCTCCCMCAAGAGAGTGACAGAGATAAGGTTGGGACTGAAGTGAAGCAAAACCCATGCATGACCTCTTGCCCCCCTGACTGCTGTGCCCCAGCTCTGCTGACACATCCAGGGGATGCCTTTCCCACACAATGCCCAAYCTCAAAAGAGAACAAGGACCAGATATTTGCTTCTGTCTGGATCCTTTGAAACCATAAAGCATCCAAGCTCTCCAGGCCTCCGTGATGACCTTCAGCAGCACATGCATGATGACACGGGGGGTCAATATTAGGTTGAACCTTCAGGARAGGACGTTATTTACAGCCCTAATGGGCATCCAAACTTCCCCATTAAAGCGCTGAACAATGCACTTGTTATTCACCAGCAGCTCYTCAGTGACACAGAAACACGTGCCCCCAGCAAGCCCTGGGCTCTAACGAGACACCATCCCAGCCTCCARTGCTTTTCCAAATAAAACTGCTGGGAAAACAGGAGGAAACAGGTGTTGGAGGCATTATGAATGAGCTCAGTGCACACAGTCATTGTCCATGCAACATTTACTACGAAGAAAGCCCGGGGAAATCCGTTCGCTAATAATTCATTGTTTGCCTAGGAAAAATACGTGTGCTAACAACTTGCTCTGCAGTCATTAAATAAAGCCACGCTCCTCTACTTACCCATGACTTTTGCTTTTTAAACACATCAGTGTTTTGCTGGGTTTTGTTTGTTTGTTTGGGGTTTTTTTGGTTTTTTGTTTGTTTGGGTTTTTTTGTTTGTTTTTAATCTGGAAAAGAAAGCATATTAGAGAGTTTCACTACTGCTTTTCAATGCATTTTGGTCAAAAGAATAAAAAGAGACAGAAACTCAATTAATCAACAGCTGAAGCAGACAGTGTTATCACTGGCAAATGAGCATCCTTTCTCTGGAAAAGGTGTCTTGTTAAACTGGTATTTTCTGCTGAGTGCACAGGGGCTTACGAAAGTGATAACACAGATGTGGCTCTGTGAGGAGGCTCTTGCCTCATTTTCACCTGGAGAAAACCAGAATAATAACAAATCAACCCCCAGCAAACATCTGGTGGACTGAAAAGGAGTTAACTGGTCTATAAATACATGATAACTGGAAGATTATCCTTATGAAAATAAGCAGCTGGACTGTGTTTCACAGGAATCATTTTCATCCCTGCTTTTCTGAGCAAGCCCAAGAAGGGGATATGAAATTTGTTGGTGGCACATCAGTAAATGGTAAAAAAAAGGAGCAAAGTCAAAGCAAAAGAAGATGATCTACACTGACTAGACCCATGAAAAGGTGTAAGCACACCTGCAAGGAGGAGAAGCTGAGAATGACTCTGCATGAGCTCAGTGCACCTGGAGAGAGCATCCCGGGCAGGATGTGCCTGCAGGAGGCTCCTGCTCTGCTCCCGGGGGTGATGCAATGCTTGCACACGAGAACAGGTGGTTATCAAAGCAGGAGCAGGCTTTATCACCTGCTGGGTTTAATGCTGGTTGTGTAAAACAGTCCCAACAGGTTTTTAACCCCTGGAGAGGCTTCAGAGAGAATGATGTAAGGGCYGGGAAATGCGGCTCACGAGACGAGAGCCAAACTGCTCCATTGCATTTGTCAGAGAAGGGCAAACATGAGATCATACCATGAACTACATAAAAAAAAATGAAAGCAAGCCAGCAGAAGTCATGTGGACTGCTTTATGGAGGAAGTCAGAGCGAGTTATCACGTTTATGGCTGTCGTATTTATCATCAAAGGTTATTTCTGAGTTAAAGTGCATCAGTCAGCCACTGATCTGTTCCTGCCAGCCTCCAATCCCTTCCATCACCTGACTCCTGCCAGCAAGGCAATCTAACACACAGCAGCCTTCAAGGATTCCAGGGAACACACAGGGAAACTTTGCTGTGCTCCACGCCAAGCCCCACTCTGCTGGTACTCAGCAGCTCACCAGAGCACCAAGAAATACCTGGGSTCTGGGGGATTCTTGGAAAAAATGTGAAATTCTTCATTCAGAACACAATGTGTTGGGGGAAAAAAGCTGCTAAATAAAGTAACAAAAATACCAGTACAGTGAACACCCAGTGCTGACAATATTAACAGGGCCAAACAGATGATGGACAGCAAATTCTCACAGTGGTCTGAGGGACAGAAGAATTCCTCTTCCTCTCAGAGTTTGCTGAGCTGAATGCACCAATTCTTCAGTTTTTCACAGAGTTGTGCATGCCATGGGGGAATGAATGACAGCCTGCAGCCAGAGCAGCACTAATTTGACATCACAAAACAAAGGTASAAGGAATTAAATAATTAGAGCCTTAATGACAGAGCACAATGCATGTCTCCTTTGATAATCTCTGGAACGCCAAAGATAAAAGCAGGGGAGAAACGTGCACACAAGATGTGAAATAACAGCTTCAAAGTGGAATAGAGCACATTGTAGTGCACCCCTCCACAGTTTTCCAACATTTTGAAATATCAGCCTTTTAGAGCAAGAACTTCTCAATTGTCTGGGCTAATTCTGCTCTTTTATACCTTTGCACTCACCTCCTTTGCCAGCTGGGATTTTTCTTGTTCTACTACTGTTTGGTAATAGCAGAAGTGACAAGACTTACTTCATGTTTCTCCCTGCTCCTCAAGATAATTTATATATATTTATATATATATATGTGTGTGTGTGTGTATGCATATATGTATGTATATATGTATATATATATATATAATCTATTAAGTCCATTGACTGGAAAACAATTTTTCCTAAAAATTTTACTTTTTACAATTATTTTTTTCAAGTATTTTCCTTTCCACCTGCTTCCAACTTTTCTTTCAGTTCTCACCCTGCCACATMATGAAYTTTGTCAGTTAGGGGGAAAAAMCATCAAGATCCATTCAAGCCCAAAGAGTTTGCAGCAGTCTAAAAGTCAATTAGAGATATTACTCAGCTAATTTTTAGCTGCTTTTCCCCTGTACTCTGAAATTGAGGACAGAAACAGAACTAGTAATGACAAAAAAAAAGAAATGAAGATGCTGATATTTATCATGAAGGACAGCTCTAGGCTGTATCAAATAGAAATGCAAATTYTTAATCACAATGCTGGATAGAGACAGCCAAATCTCAACATATTCCTGCTGCTATAAAAGAGAGAGATTCCTCTAAAGGGTAAACAAATGATGAGCTGCCTAAGGTRGGAGTTCTGAAAACAAGTTTTATCTAAGAAAAGCTTTTCTAGTCCCTGGAGTTGATCTCCAGTTAATGCTGCTGGTATTCTAAAGGGATTATCACTTGCTTGAAAATAAACATAAAAATTCTTCCACAAAACTTGGTTTATGTTTTTGATGGATTAGTAAAATAGCACAGAGCTATGAATATAGGTTTTTGATTTAATATTATTCTCCCACACATTATCATCATCAAGGATTACTCCCATGGCTTAACTGGCACTGTTATTCTTCTGCATCTCAAAATGTAAGACAAACAGAAAATGAGAATAAATAAAAAGAAGCTACAGCATGGCCCAGTGTAAATAACCAGAGGCATTTTGCTGAGCTCACCTTGCATTGCACCAATGAACAGAGCACATCCTCACCCCATAAATGTCAAAAGGAGTTTCATTACCATTCAAACCATTCTAAGAACTGGACCATATTTTAATGATGGGGCAAAGGAGTGAGTGTTACTTTAATCTGCTCCCCAGACTGGCCCAATCCAGACCATGACCTGCAGCCCAGTCTGACTTGAACAAAATAATCAGCATTTACTAAGATAGCTCAGTTATCAGCCTCAATTTGAGATGCCTGTCTAAGAACACAACACCAGCATTCTGACTGGGATTCACTTAAACAGTTCACAAGTTTTCAGTTATAAAGTTATATTAGAATATCAGGCATTTTTCCCCCTACTTGCACCATTTTCTATCACTTGTGTGTCTAATTAGCTYATATCCCAGTATTAAAAATTACTGCTGGCCTGTTCTCAATGTACCTTAATATGATGACTAAAGGGGAAAAAAAGGAAACTCCAATTAAGATTTATGGGGAWCTGACTCCTCTCTGCCTTTTAGTCTGACCACGTAATTTAGCATTTCACCTTAATATTCAATTCATGTAACCAGCAATTACACCAGCTGCAAGGTATGAAAGGATCAGACCTGTCTGATTACATGAAATGGAACATTTCTCATTTTTGTTAAGCCATTCTTTCACTGGTGTCAGGCCATGCCCCAAAGAGGAGATTCTAAYACTGCTTTTAAGCTATTTAGGGATTTTAAAACAGTGTCAAACTATGCTCTAAGTGTCCTGAAACTGGTAATTCTGAGCACAATGTTATTTTCAGAGGCAAGGAGCCTCTCTGAAAACAAGTGGCTTGAATTTCTCAGGTTTCAGTGAGTTCTTTATCTAAGTGAGKTAGGATATGCTTTTGTTTTGCCAATCATTTTGAGTCCAGGCAAGAGGCAGACGTGGCTTGGTGTATGGGAATTAAACACGATAAAGCTCTGAAATGCCCCAGCAGATGCAGATGTTTGGTAGAGACACAGAATCCACAGATTAAACTACAAATTGTGGCTTTGCCACTGAACAGGAGGGGCTGARCAGCGATCTCCTTCCTTTCCTTGGTGACTACAACTTAATCTGTATTCCCCTGCTAAAAGGATCGCAATAAAACCCTTTATAACCAAAGGACAATTAAATCACATTACGTGCAAAAAAAAAAAAAAAAAAGCCATCATTTGATAACGATCCGCTAATTTCGGCGAGATAAGACACTAATCACTCCTGCTAATCAAATTTTGCCCTGCTAATGCAGTGACCTCGCTGCAGCAATTCGGAGATGTTCATTAGCTCTGCAGCCTGATGCCACCAGGTCACAGCGTGTCCCTGATGGGGACACTCCATCACCTGCTCCGTTTCTGTACCAGGAAAAGCAGATTCTGGACCCATCAGCCACAATTACTGCATGAGTTTCTGGTGTCTGGCAGTTCAGGATACGATGATGCTCAAAAAAAGGCTCAATTTCTTTTTTTTACCAAATTTAGAATACAATGATGTCCCCAAAGAAAGGCTCCATTTCTTTTTTTTTAACAAATTCAGGATACGACGATGCCCAAAGAAAAGCTCAATTTATTTTTTTTTTAAACAAATTCAGAATACGATGATGCTCAAAAAAGTCTCAATTTCCTTTTTTTTACCAAATTCAGAATACGATGATGCCCAAAAAAAGGCTCAATTCCCTATTTTTTACAATATTATCTATGCCCAATATAAACGACAGTCATAAAATAATTCGGATTTTTTTTTTGCCCGATATTGAAAGAATTATCTACAATAACAGCACATCCACAATAAATCTAATCCATACCCAATCCCACGCATCTGATCCGGGAAAGCAAAGGAAAATGTGCTTTGGTGCTGTCCAGCACCACGAGGTGGCAACAGCAGCCCGGATAACCCATCCCAAAGCAGCACCAACTGCTTTATTCTCCTTTTTTCCTTTCACTCTGCCCTGCCCCGAGCTTTTTTTTAACTCAAACTCAGCGTCAGACCGAGCATCTGTAATAAAAAGGATAAAAAGGACCCCCACATCTACTCCTGCTTCATTGGGGTCCAAMCTAAGCAGCTCTCAGGACCCCTGGGAGTGACTGACACTTCCATCCTGGCAAATCCTGCAGTCCCTGTGCTCCAGGATCACCCCATCACATCCACCTGATTTCTGCAGACACCCCAAAATCGGTGGATCTGGGCTGCAAGAGGGAACAGCATGCAAGACTCCACTCATTTCCCATCAAAACATTGCATTTATGCCCCAAACCACACGGAATATGGAAGAGCAGGAGAAAGGAAAATAGTTTTTGATTACCTGGAAATGATGGAAGTACACCTGGATTTGAACAGAAAGCCAGATCCAGAAAGTGGCTTGTGTTCCTCAGATTTCAGTGAGTTCTTTATCTAAAGTGAGTTAGGACTGTAAGCTTTTGCTTTCCCAATCATTTTGGGTCCAAGCAAGAGGCAGACAGGGCTTGGTGGATGGGAATTAATTGCCATTGTAAACACAAGCTGCAGACATCACMYTGAGTGGTGATGCTGTAAATCAAAGAGCAATCTGGCTCCATCCAGTGTCCCAGGACTRCAGCTTCTAAACTTCTCAGCAGTCTAGTAAACAGAKCTGTCAGGCTTTTGGGGTTTTGGTTTTTTTTGTTTTGTTTTTGGTTTTTTTGGGGTTTTTTTGTTGGTTTTTTGTTTGTTTGTTTGTTTGTTGTTAGTTTGGTTTTTGTTGTTGTTGGGTGGGTTTTTTGGGGGTTTTTTTGGTTTTTTTTTTAAATGGAGCTGTAGGAAAAATGTAATCCTAGGTAAATCCATGTATAAAGCAAAAAGCCACTGATCTACACCTGCTTTTCAGACTCAGATTTCTGAATTTTCAATTGCCTCAGACCACCAGGGATTTCCAGCTCCAGCCCCAGAGAGATCAGCATTCCTCCCCTAAATTCTGCCCTGCAAGGATTTACCCACTCACCTAAGTCAAAATCTATTTTCTATAACCCTAAGGCAGGACCTGGAATAATCTGCATTGTAACCTCTGCTCTCTACTACAGTTTTCTGTTAAATGAGCTTTTTATCAGCAGTCTCATCCCAACACTGGGGAAGGAAATGTGACTGGAGGTGGTAGAAGGAAAGGGGGAAGGGAAATTACATTTCCTTGGCTTCCACCCATCACTGTAAAATTGAGTGTGTGCATGCTCAGGATGGATTTATCCTCTGGTAGTCAAAACCCACAGCATCTTCTTGTCAGAGGAACAGCTGYTCAAATGCAAGCTACACACTGGGACTTTTTGTCCCAAATTGCTTTGGTCTTTAATTTTAATTCCAGTATTGTCTGTGATTCCTATTCATAATGCTAAATTATGACTTGAACTGCAAAATTCATTCCAGCTCCTTCAGAATTTAAAACACCAAATCAGAATATGAAATTAGCCACTGCCTCCAGCTGCAATACATTCCTTATTTCTCATTTTCACCCACGCTCATTGGATGTGTAGYTCAAGTGACAACCTGAAAATTGGTTTTAATCACAACTAGTACAGGAGGTTTCCCCCTCCTGCCTTTTTGTTCCTCCCATCCCATAAACACCCAAAACAGTGACATGGAGAGTGGCAGAAGATGAGCCAAATACCTCTCCAAGGTACTCCACACACCTGAGTAACAGGTGTCAAGCTCTGCARAACAAAACCAGACACCAAAAACCCCAAACACACTTTAATTTGATTTAATTCAGGCATTCAGCCTCAGGCYCTAACACTGCAGCTGCTCCCAGCATCCACTGACACTTCTGGGCCATTCCTGAGCCAGAGGGGATCASAATTTCCCTTTCAGCCTCTCCAATGGGAGTGCTGCAGTGGGGTGGGAACAGCCAGGACCCCCAAAAAAAGGGGAACAGCAGCAAGCACTGCATGGCAAAAGCTGCCTGAGGGAATGTCCTGCTCATCAAACCTGATTTCCTTTTATGACAAGGCAATTCACCTTGGTGGATCAAGAAAAACCAGTTGGGATATCAGTGAAGCTTTCAATACTGTTTCAATACTGTCCAGAGTGACCTTCTGGACAAAATGTCCAGCACACAGCTGGATCCATGTCCTGCACACAGCTGGATCAATGTCCAGCACACAGCTGGAGAAATGTCCTGCACACAGCTGGAGAAATGTCCTGCACACAGCTGGATCCATGTCCAGCACACAGCTGGATCCATGTCCAGCACCAAGCCTGGCAGAGGTCAAGAAGAATTTGGCCAGTGCTCTCAGGCTCGTGGTGTGACTTTTGGGGTGTCCTGTGCAGGGCTGGGAGCTGGAATTGATGATCCCTGTGGATCCCTTCAAACTCAGCATATTCTGTGCTCCCCTCTGGAAGCATYCCAAATCCACCTGGACACATTTGGGTGCAATCTGCCCTAGGTGACCCTGCCTTGGCTGGGGGGTTGGACCAGATCATCTCCACAGGTTCCTTCCAACCTTATCCATTCTGTGATAAAAAGACCACACAAGTCAGGCTTTGTTCTGTGCTCAAACTGGTGAAATCTGCAGAGCTGAATGCAAAGCCAAACCTGCTACTGCTCTAGATCTCTGGAAAACCAGCTATTTTTAAACTGCAGTAGCAATGTGGACTGCATAAATTAGCATAATCTCAGTCTTCACAGATAGTTCTCAGMTGTTTTACATACTACAAATTAACACTCTGCAGATTCCTCGCTTCTACACACGYGGCCAATCGTGCATTTCGTGGGCTTAAAATCTCCTTTTTCCATCCTACAAAAATCTTTTTTCACACTCCTCTTTTCCTACAACCACAGGCTCAGGTTCCATCACAAATCTCACAAGGTTCTGTGTGTAGCTGGTGGCTCTGTGGCTGCCTAAATTCAAGACCTCCTCTTATTTCCTCAGCTGATGATTTTTCTCCTGGTGGGCAGATGGAAGAGGAGTGCAGATGGAAACCCACAGCCCACAAACTCCTCATTATCATTTGAAACAGCATTAGCAGCTCTTCGAGCCTCATCTTCTCTCTAAATTATTTTCAGCAATAAAGGATAAACTGCTGTTTTCAGAAGGCACAGCCAAAAAATAATGATATCTGTTTATAGCTGAGAACCTTCTCCTAACAACGTGACTTCTATCCTCACAAATTTTATTAAAATCCCATAAATCATTAACCAAAAGGACTTTAAAATTTGAGCATCTCTTGCTTTGAGACAAGTATTACCTTAAGAAGAAAGATCAATAAGAAAATGACACATCACACATGCACGAAGGTTTCCAAGCCCCACAGTGAGCTGTTTAAGGTAATTCCTGGCTGCAGGTATCACTTTACCTGAGCTGCTTGGGATTGTGATGGATTTATCTCTGCAGAACACCTGTGAGATAAGGGAGCTGCTGGTGATAAAGGAGGTGAGATGCTGATATGGCCTGTGGCTCATCCTGCATCCTTCCCTGCCCTCCAGGACTGAAACCCCTCCTGGCAGAAAGGCAAGGCTCACCACGAGGGTGCCATAAAAACCAGTCTTAGCATTTCTTCAGCACGCCCAGTCTGCTGGAACTGGATTTCCTATCTCACCAGTTGGAAAAGTCCTAAAAACAGCAAAATAAAAATATCCGTGGTAGAAAAATAGCAAGGAATGAAAAATAATAGGCACTAGAGGTCAAGCTTGGATCCCTGAAAAGCTTGTGTTAACCAATGGAAAAGCATTAAAATAAATAAACTTATCCCTTAGCTATAAAAAGGAAACAAACAATACTTGAGACAGCCCAGTGCCATGGCTGGTGAGGATTTACAAACTCCCAGACAGCTCTCACACCAACATAAATGAAAAGCTGGGCTCATTTGCTCCTGTTCCAGGAGCCTGGAGTCAGAATTGATAAACACAAATAGCCTCGTTTGTCCCGAGGTCAGACCCGGTGGCTGACAGCCAATTCCTGCACTGCTCTGCTCCACCTCAGCTGCAAAGGAACCTTCCAAACCCTCACAAAATGCTTTCTATTGAAAGCATGGATACCACTGTATTTTCTGCCTGCAAGAGTTAAGGTTTTTTTCTCAGATGGATGAATTTATTCACATATTACACATCAAAAACATTCAGAATTTCAACCTGGTTGTGGAACACAAACACTGCAACATAAATTATTTGTCTATAKAATTCAGGGCTATAATCCTCCTCAGCATGCAGGCATGCTAATGATCTTACACAGGGACAACACAAGATGGAAAGAACGAAGTATTTCACCACCAAAGACAATTTGTCTTTCCTGCATTCATGGAAGAAGATTATGGGAGGTCATCTTCTTAAGAGGTTTCCCTTTCACGACAAAAAAAAAGAGACAATAATCAGTTTTCATTAGGAAAGACTTGTCCTTTCTCCTGCCCCATCCACCAAGTAACTACGTGGGATTGTCTACCACAAAGCTTTATAAAGGCTCAAATTTGAGATGCAGCCCTTAAGGACTGTCAAAATAACACACATTTTATCTCCAGCTTAATGGCTTGCAATTGAAACCCATCAGGGTCTTCAAAAGTGACCATCTGAAACTGTTGTTCCAAGAGAAAACTCAGCTGCAGCTTGACAGAATAAAGGATTTCCAGAGGAAGAGAACGTTCCATTGTAAGGAAATTCTGTGAAGTCCATCAGATCCCACAGCTCATCCCAAGGCACGTTCAGGGACCTTGGCATAAGAGGCTGCTCACCCAGGGGAAAGGCAAAGAGGGGATTTTGGCAGAGGATGAGACACGGTGCCAGCATTTCTGATGCACTAAAAGTGACAGTGCCACACATCTGTCCCTCTGTGAGAGGCTGGATCTGCCTGTGACAAGGTCAGTTTTGAGGAAGGTTGGTATTAAAAGATTATGCTCCCTCCATCCTCTCCCTGAGGTTGTGCTAATCATTCCAGGGGAGCAAAGGAATTCTTTGATCCCCCCSAGTCCTTCCCTCACAAGGTGACTCTGGCTGTCAGCACATCACACTCTTAATTCCATAATTGTGCAATTAGCCCTTTTCACCCCTGAAATTTAACCCTAAGGAATGGTCTGTGCAGTAATCCACATAATCCAGGGCCTCTACACCTGTCCCTCTTTCCAACTAATCTCACCACCCTTCACCCATGACACATCTTAATTCAGAGCCCTGCCTGCTGAGGTCAGCCTGCGAGTGGCTGCTCAGCAGTGCCAACCAGTTATTTGTCACACGGTGGGGACCAAAATTGCTTTGTGAACTCTGCAGGGCACAGAAAAACCTGCAGAGCCCTTGGCCAGGCACAAATGATTTCACCAAAGGTTCTGGGGAGCAGCCAGGGGAAGGGAGAGGTAAATGAATAAACAAACACGCACGGTGTAACCCTGGATAATGTGACCTGCTGGATAATGTGACCTGCTGGATAATGTGACCTGCTGGCATTAAGTTTTCTCCTGAAGGAGTTAGGTGTACACCAGCTGCTCTGCATTAAACCGAGCTGGCGTTTTTGCATCGTGCAGGTGAGCTGAGCTCCCAGCCCACTGCAGCAGTGATGCTGTCAGTGATGCAGGGCAGTGGCCAAAGCCAGCCCTGCCATCCCAGCTGCTGCCAGGCAGCCCAGGAGGAGGCAGGATGGGCTCTGAGGGATGCTGCAGCTATTCACAACACGGTTTGCAAGAGCCTCCTTCCACCACAGGCATTGTCTGCACGACCAAAATGTGCACGTGGAAAGCCTGGGGCTTTTATTTTTATCTGTTGGAAATCCACTAAGAACCGCTGAGAGATTATTTAAAATKCAGCTCCTTGCCAGTGGAAGACTGAAATTTCAACTCTCTCTCTCTTTGCTTAATGCTGCTCAATAAACAACTGAGTGGATCTGACGGGTCACTGGCTCAGAAATGCTGACACAGCAGCCAAGGGTGGCATCAGTCCCCTCCTGCCAGGGGAGACATTTCTCAGACTGTGAAGGGAATAGATGGAAATTAGTGTTTATCCAACAGAAATCCCTCTTCTGCTGAATCTGAGAGCACTCAGGAGGCAATAAAGAGGGCTAAATCTTCCTTAGTTCACACTGCTGTGGCCAAGAGATTAAGTTCCAGCACAAAGCTGGAACAGTGAGAGTGAAGGATCTGCTATTAAGAAGCCCAGGAGCCCCACAGGCTTCTTAAAAATTATTATTTCAGGTTCCTTGTTGACTTGCTCAACAAGGGGAAGGAGGAATTCATTCTTGTGTTAAAAATAAGGCAAACTTGCCTTGCTATCCACCCTGATAAACCAACCCACACCAGTGGTGGTGACCCATGGGCACYATCCCACCACACAATGCTGCACCACCAACCCCTCCACACGCTCCAAACCCTACCAGGGAAAGGCCACAAGGCATTTTTACAGGCAGGAGAGGAAAATCCACACTGCTGCAAGTGTGGGAAGTTGGTATCTGAACTGCCTGGAAACAGTTCAGGATGCTAGGCAACCACTGCTCTTCCTCTCGAAGAGCAGGTTTGATTCAGTGAAATAAGGCAAATTCATGGCATTCCCCTGGAGATGCTGCTGCCTCCCCTTTCCAGCTCCATGCTGGAGGATCTGGCTCCTTTTTGCCAGCTTTCTTTGGCAGTGCCCCTCTGGCACATCCCCATGCAGGAGCAGAGCCCTGTGTGCTCTGGAGGAGCAGGACACAGCGGTGCCAAAAATACTCCTTCCCAAAATAACCCATCCCAGTGAAGGCCCAGACAAGTCTGGGATAGAGGTGGCTGTCCTGAGGAGCAGACTGACCCCTGGGCACTGAGCAAGAAAGGCAAAACCCATTTCTGAGCTGCTGCAGCAAGTGGTCAATGCACTTTTGATCTTGAACACGACACATGACATTTTTCAATTAATTCTAAAGGCTTAAATATCCACAGGTCTGTGGCAAATGGGGAATAATTTAAAACAGAATCAAATTCGTCTTACCAGACTGATCCATTAATTATTGTCTCCACCAGCTGCAATCAAAGCTGCACATTGATCTCTGTGGATCAAAATGTCAGCRCTGAAATTACTCGTGGTTCCCAGCAATGGGCACGGCTCAAGTGGAGGTGGCTGAAGAAAAAAGGAATCTGCTTCTAAATATTTATTTCARGATGTAACCAAGTCTCAGTAGCCCAAATTCACCATGAAATATCCCACAAGCTAGACCAGCCACATGAAATCCCACCAGGGTGTTCATTTTGTTCTACAAACAGCCAAGTCTATAGAATAGATGGCAGAAAAAGACATAGGATGGTATGAGAGTCCAAAATTCAACATGCACAGGGGAAGAAGTCCTGGCAAAAGTGAATTTTCAAATACTGAAGTTGGGTATTTTTTCCTTTCAGGCATTGTTTTCCCACACATTGCTTCCAATTCTAAAATAACCCAAAACTAAAATGAAATACAATCCAAGGATAATACACCTAAAAATACTTTCAAGAGGCAAAAAAAAAGGTGGAATCAGAATAAAACTTCAGATCTCAGCCTGTTTTAAAATAAGAAGTGACCTGTTTTCTCATTTATTTTAATAGGTGGTTTATTTGTTTTAGGTTTTAGCAGTTATTTCCATGCCTGTGCTTTGCAAAACTGAAGAAACTGAGACTGTTTCCACAAACCAGTTCAGAAAAAACAATTTACAGATAAAATTAGAGGCACACAACCAAGTGCCAAGGGTTTGACTGAATTCCAGTTCTTGGTGAATGGAAAACCAGCAGCTTCCTGTTACAAAATGTACCAACAGTTCATGTCTAATAATACACATAACATCTAACCATTTATATACTTCAAATATAGATGTTTCTAAAAATAATRTTAAAGCAGGGTATTTTTAGCCGGGTGAATTTCCCAGGAGAATGAGATTCTACAGGAAAAAAAATAGATTAATGGGTTAAAATGTCCAGAGCATCTCTTGGTTGATACCAAAATAAAAAAAGTAGAAGATTTAGCTCCAAAGCTCCAAGAAGCAAAAAGCAAATGGGGAAAAAGGTCAAGAGCAGAACACACCCTTCCACTAAAGGCCCAGCTATTGCTCAATTCACAAATGTATCTTCTAAAACAGCACTTACAATATTTATCCTGTTACAACCTTGGAAAGTTCAAGCAAAATAATTATTGATTGAAGCCACCTCCTTAATTTCTTCCACTTTGGTTAAGAACTTGTAGGCTAGAAGCATTAAAATACAAATTGTTCAGAGATTTMAATCTAGTGGTGAGACAATCTGGAAAGTGAAATCACAGAGCAGACAATGTTTCTCAAAGGACTCTTGAAAGCAAATKAAAAGCAGCCAATACCAACCCTTAATTTCCAAAACCCAGAGCTTAATCCACACCACCTCAATAAATACAGGCTTTCTCTTCTGATAAATCTGGATAGGCAAAAAGAGCACAAGTGGTGTTGGTCTCCTAATTTTTTTTTGGTACTTTCTAGATACTTGAAACTTGGGAAAGGTTCATTATTTGTTTATCACAATTATTATTTACCTCTTTATAATTATATTTTTTTCCTTTTTGAGAACTAAAGCTCAGGTTGAGCACCAGCAGATTTCAAAATTGTTGTTCTCTACTGTCATCCTTGCACCTCTCTCTGCTTGGAGGTCTCTGTGCATCAAATGTCACAGCAGAAGGTGACAAAAATCAAACCCTASGACACTTGCTTAAAAATCACTCGCTTAAAGCAGGGACAAAAAAAAAAAAGTGAGAGTGTTCAGTGAGGAAATTCAACTTCCTGGAGAGAGCTCACAGCTCTCAAGGACAGCAGGAGAGCACATGGACACCATCTGCAGGAGCATTSTGAGCTGTTAACAAGTAGCAGCAGAGGAGGGAGATAATCCAGTGTCAGGGGAGTGGATGCAGAGCTGCAGGGCTTCCTGACCTTGGCTGGATTTCTTTGTGCCTCAGCCATCCACTCMACAAATTCCAAAAAAATAACAATATCCCAGCCTCTAAGGGGTGCTCTTAGGTTAAGTATATTCAAATTTTCAAGCCAGAGAGATTGAGAGATAAACTATTACAAGTAAAAGAGGGAGGGGGAAAAAACCATTTTCCAATGTGATAAAAAAGCCACATGGAACTTTAAACAAARTTACTTTATGCAAATTAACTCTTTGCATATTCTAAACGAAAATCCAATGATTAAAGAACCTCCTGAATTTATAGTGCAATATRTATTTATAKATATAAATTTATAGTTACACCTGCTGTTGTTCAAATGCAGGGCTTTAGAAAAGGCAGCTCTTTATAGGAGAAGACAAACCACTGAAAAATCCACGTTAATAATCACAATAAAACAACTTTTTGTTGTTTTCTTCTTTTCTAACTGGGAACATTTCATCTGGAGCAACACCCCCAACAATTAAATGTTTTTCAGTATGTATTTATAAATGTATCAACTGTAATAATAAATCCACTGTAATCACAAATAGAAGAAGAATTTGGCTATTTAGCAGTCTCTAATTGCTTACAGTCTGTAAAAAAAATTTCCATCATAAAGATACAGCACAGGCCTTTTTGTAAGAACACACTTAGGTACTGAAAAGAGTTCTGTAGATAGCAAAGTAACTTTTTTGCTACTTTGTTTGAAATTGTTGTTTTTGTTTGAAATTCTTGCATTTCAAATTTCAAGAATTTGAAATGCAAGAATTCTAGAAATCGTAGGTTTTGCCTACTACAGGGAAAGAGAAAAGTGAGGGAAAACACCACACCCAGTGAGTACCTGCTTGCTGTGTCCACCAGGAGAGGGCAACTGGTTTTCAGCAAATAAACACTGCAAAGTTTGCAAAGAAATACCAATTCCTACCCCCTCCCAGCCAGACCAAGCACAATTACAGGTAACTGCTGAGCAAACATACTTTTAACCCAGGTTAAGATGCCTCTTAACTGGAGTGTTTCAGTGGAAGGGTGGGACCAAAACCACTTAGCAAGGTCCTGGTGCCTTCAGTGCTGCTTCAGCTGGAGGTACAAACTGTGAGCATTTTTTGGAAAGCCAGAAAGGTGGAGAATACACAGCAGCAGTAAATACATTAATTAAATCTGTGATCTCCTTCAGTGACATTGACAATGACATGGCAGCAGACTGTGTGTGGCAGTGGCATCTTCCTCCTTGCATCTGCAGGAGCAATTACACCTGGATTCCTAATTGGCCACGACTCCTTTCTTAAATAACTGATGTAAATTTAGTGGCCAAATGCATCTGAGTTTTTCAGAATCACTGAGAAACACCACTTTGTAGATCACAATCTTGCTATCTACCCCACGGAAGTCTCTGTGGTAACAAAGTTAAATATTTCCAAAACAATCCCCTCTAAATATGGGRAGTACAATTTATTGGCGGTGTTTTCAAATGAAGACAAAATAAGCACCAGTGGCCACAGTCAGATAGTGCTGTGCACAACACAGGGGGATTTAATATGGAAAAACAGAGTGTGTGCATCAGGGGCAGTAAAACAGGAATGGTACTGCTGTGATTCATCAAGCCAAGATTTCTGACTAGCATTTACAATGGGCTTGGATGCTGAAACCCTCAGACCTTGCTTTGGAAAGTGCCTCTGAAATGCTCTGAAATGCTCTTTTTATAAATTGCACAGCATCTTAAAAAAAACACACTGCCCTTATAAGGCCTTATGGCACAAAACTTCCAGTTACACATGTAAAACCATGTCAGGAGGAACAAAATTAGCAAAACATTTAGAAGTTTTCCCTGATACCACATTTGTGAGTGGGACATCTAGATTTTTAGCTTTTTTTTTGTTCTGACATTGCTGCTTTAATGAATGCCACCTGCAGTGCTCATGCTCTCTGAAAGATCAGGTTCTAGAAAGGTTCCACCTGGCACTGAAAAAAAGCTCATGAAGCTTTGCACTGGTGTGTGAGTGGATTGAAACATGGAAACCCAGCATGAGAACATGGTCTGGGTCTCCTCACATGGTGGCTTYTGGACTGTGCTCTAGACACAGCCTCCTCTCCAGAATAATCAGTCAAACAAACCACTAAATTCTGTATTGTGTAGTGCAAAAAGGAGCCACTTCARTGGGATTAAGGACAGCTCCCTGAAATACTCCCAGAACCAAGAGAATTGGGTCAAGTGACACAAGCTCTCTCTCATTCTCCCACCACCCACACAGCAGGATGTCCTATGAAAATTCTGCACAGGGACCAAGATCTACAGAAGAGAGGAGCCAAAACACTGGGCATTGGTCCAGCTGGTGGATCCAAACTCTAAATTCTACTGTAAGAATATAAGCTGCCTGCCCAGTAAAATGGTGAGGGTTACACTGGTGCTTCACATAAACCACCCAGAGAAGCAAAATGATCACACTCAGACTCTCCAGACATTCAGTGTTCAAGACTAAACCCTGCCAGGGTTATTATCAGAAAGCACTTTTGTACCTGAATGCAACTGAAGGTCTTCCAAGAGAAAAGTGCTTCAGCTGCTGACTTATCACCTGGCAGCTGCCCATCCACCCTGYTCCTCCTCCCCTGGCAGGGAGGAACAGCAGGAAGAGGAATGAACAGTGCCCTTGACACAACACATCTGGAAAAATGTCCCTCTGGATCCAGACTGCCATTCCAAATGGCCACCCTGAATGGCAAAACCATTGTGGGCAGAAGGAACAAAGCTGGATCTATAGGAATATCAAAAAAATGACTGTTTATTCAAGATAATAGTGAAAAAAAGCCTTTAAAGGTGCTGGTCATCTGCTCAGACTGCCAGCCAGAGGTTACTGAGAATGCAAAGCTTAAGATTCCTCCTGCTGCTGAAGTAATTAAAAAAGTAAAATTATCTGACCTTTCCTTAGCCACTCCCTATTCAAATATAACAAATCAGGATAAARACCCTTCCATCATCAGGCTACAAAAGATGGGGTTTGTTCCACATGCTTGTAAGGGTTAAAACCACCATGGTGCTGCCCTTCCTGCTGCAAAGGCTCCCACTGGCACATCTGTGTGAGCATAACCTGTTACAAGATGAGAAAGTGCTTCTGAACAACCACCCCTTCTTCAGCAATGCAGATTTCCATGCAGAAACCATGTGTGAGAGRAAAGGCAGCAGATAATGCCATTTTGCTGATGTYTCATGGCCACAAGGACAGACTGAGGCACAAGAGAGAGAGGCACAAGCGACAGAGAGCACTCGAATCTCCTATAAGGACAAGGTGTGACGCACAGGTCGGTCTGTCTGCTGCCACTACCCCTGCATCCACGCTTGGCTGTCTCCTTTCCCTGCTCCCAGTCCCTCAGGAGCTGGCTGCAGTCGTGTCTGTCTGGCCTGAGCAGCCCAGCACGTCAGCCTGCCTGCCAGCAGCGAAAAGCGCGGCGCATCCCGAAATCAGGGCACGCGGTCAGACATGCCCAGGCAGCAGGCACACTTGTCTGAGAGCAAAACAGGGTTACCAGGCCACACATTTCAGACTCTAGGTGGTAGGGATGATCCAATTATTCCTCGAAGAAGGAAAAAAAAAAAAAACCACCAAACCAGGTGAGGCTCTGTCAGCATTTCCCTCTGCCAGCATAACGGGATCGGCTTCCACTCGGATACTGGCAGTGTGTAACCCATGTGGCTGCTGCCAAAACACATCCCAGGGCTGCACAGCCATCTCAGCAGCACAGCCATCAATYGTGCTTGCTGCAGCAGCCCATCTGCTCTGCTCTCCTATAGCACAGGAACCCACACAGGCTGTGCCCACGCTGCTGCAGAGCTCACYGGGGCAGTGCAGGGCATCCCCAGCCACACTGACAACCTCACCCTGTGCCCACAGCACCCAAACCAGCTGAGCAATGGGCATCTCTCCTCCCTATGCAGCAAGCAGCACATGTAAAAATGCATCAGGTTCTGACACGGACTAAAGGGAAACCTAAAATAGGTGGTAYTGATGAGGTGCTGCATCTACGATGTCACGCACGTACAGCATCATACAGGCAATTCCACTGAAGTGYTCATTTCCTACATGATCTGTTTAATTTGGCTGCACTGAATGACATGCACACTGTAATCCAGCATCGAGCACTGCCTCCCATTCACTCCCCACACAGACACAGAATRTTCACACAGAACCGGTGCCCTGGTACAGAACATGACCCAACACAAAACRCATCCCTGGCAAGCAGCAAACCCCCCCCAGCCCGGGCACACTGAGCACCCACAGARAGCACACAAAGAACACACCCCACAGACAACATCTCTGCCATCTCCCTCCTGTAAATCCCCCCTAAATCCAAGCAGAGGGGACGGGGGATGCAGCCCAGGCAGGCAGCAGCACACGCAGCCCCCCATCCATCCCTCAGCACCCCACCATCAGCTGCAGCACGCTGACAGAACTGCACATGCCACTGTGCGGGAYAGAAAACAGCTGCAGACAGATGTTGGCACACACACACACACACGCACATCCCTTCTTGCGCTGCTATCTACCCCAGAAAACCTGCAGCACAGAAATAAACCCTCACACCCACCTCCCCAAACCTTCGGTGCCTGCTAACCTGGGTGTCAAATCCATTTTCTACCGAGCCACCCTTCCTTGCTGGGAGCCCATCTCCTGCGTTTTCTTGTCCGTGGGAAGATTTGAGAGGGATCTGGCTGGAATACAAGGGCTTGGTCACCTCCACCTTGTTGCCAAACTTCAGGTAGCAGGGCTGCGGGATGGTCCTGGCCGTGGGGACGTGCAGGATGGGAGCAGCGCTGTGCACGGGTTTGGGCAGTCCCGATTTCATTTTGGAGGCTACCAGGATGGCTGGCATCTTCTCTTTCTGCTTTCCTAACACGTTTCTGTCAGCAGCAGCAGCAGCAGCGGGGACAGCAGGCAGGGAGAGAGCAAATGACACGCTGGGGGGAAGCTGTTCCACTCCAAAGCAGCCTGGTCACTGCGGAGATCTCCAAAATCAGCTTAGAATTTAAAATCGGCAATAAAACCAATTAAAAAAAAAAAAAAAATAAAAAAAGGAAAAAAAAAAAAGGAAAAAAACCACACCACTTTCAGTCTAAAATATCTCCCAGCTTTATGCCAGCTTCCACCTGTTTCCTCTAATTTTATTTTCAGTTCTTTACCACTGTCCCCTCTCCTATTTCTGCTGGGTGACTTGCTCCTTTCTCTCCTCTATCTGACTCCTGCAATTTCCTTGCCTGGAAACGAGAGACTTTCACTCCATTATCTTGTCACTGCATCTCCGAAGTGAGGCAGCCTTTGGGAGGAGAA
>CADDXX010000213.1:87862-99057 GCA_902810485.1 Alauda arvensis
AAAAAAAAAAAAAAAGAAAAAAAAAGGAAAAAGCAGCAGATTTAAAAATGAAAGCGAGAGGGAAGGGAAAGCAGGCGGCAGCTCCCGCTCCCTGCCCGCAGTGGAGGGAGCATCCCCGGGAGGGGCTGCCCGGGCAAGGGCGGGTCCTGCCTCGGTCCTGCCCGCTCCGAGCGGGAACAAAACCGACAAAAAAATATATAAATAAATAAATAAAGAGCCGAGAAATCGCTGCCTGTTCTCCGCAGGGGGAGGAGCGGCTCGGGATGCTCYGGGAGCCGCAGGGATGCTCCGGAGGGGCAAACCACGGATTTTCTTCTTGAAATTAAAAAAAAAATAATAAAATTTCAAATCAAAACACCTGGAGGTTGAGTCATTGTTCGTGGCCGTTCGGGGGGAAAAAAAAAAACTCCCGCTGCCAGCATCAACAGGAATTTGAATAAGCGCAGTGAGTAATCCGGCCCTATTATAGGCACGCTTGGCTCCGGGGAGGATTTTCAGTGTGACGGGTTCCTCCTCACGCTGCTCGGGGGATGCCAGGAGCCGTCACCAGCCTCGGATCCCGCATTCCCGTCCATCCTGACACGTTTTAGAGCTGCACATATCCCTGTCTCCCTGCTCACACCTGCAGCGTCCTGGGCAGGGGGAGATGATGGGTGTGAAAATCCAGGCACCGAGCGATGCTTTCACAYTGCACCAACACACACAGAGCTCGGTTTTTGGGTGGTCTGAAAAGGCTTTGGATTATCCCTCACTACAAGAAAGACGCTGAGAGGCTGGAGTGAGTCCAGAGRAGGGAATGATGCTGGGAATGGAGCACAAATCTGGTGAGAAGTGGCTCAGCCTGGAGCAAAGGATGCTCAGGGGGGACCCTCTGGCTCCTCTCTGCATCTCCCTGGGAGGAGCTCCCAGGTGGGAGCTGGGCTCTGCTCCCCACTTGGAGGAGAGGAAATGGCTTCAGGTTGTGCCAGGGAGGTCCAGATGGGATAGCAGAAAAAATTTCCCCACTGAAATTGTCAGGCATTGGGACAGGCTGCTCAGGGAGTGCTCACAAAACACGTGGATAGGGCTCTTGGGGACATGGTTTGGGGGTGATATGGCAGTGCTGGGCAAACAGCTGGGTTTGATCATCCTGGAGGTCTTTTCCAACCTTAATTCCGTGATTATAGGAGGGTGCCTCAGAATAACAGTCACAAAATGAACATAAGATATGGAAGCAAAAGGTGCATTTAAAATCAGATCTTCATCACAGTTCCAGTTAATTGTTTGATTTCCACTTCCTTCAGCTCCTTATTCCCACCTCATCCACTCCCCAAACACTGAACCCCTTGCCTGGGTGGCAACGACAAGAGTGACCCCAGAAAGGAGAGAGTGGTTTGGGCTGGAAGGGATCTTAAAGATTAAAAGTTCCAACACCCCCCTGCCATGGGCATGGAACACCTTCCAGCAAAATTCCACCCTACAAAAGKGTGAATTTTAAATTTAACTGCTTCCACCTCAATCTCTTCACCACCAATCCCAGATGGGAAAGCACACACCCCTCTCCATCCATCTGAGATCCCACCAAGACAAATCTCCTACCATTCTGTCATAACCATGCACAATRTCAGCTTAAACACAGCTCTGTGGAACATTTCAAAAACCCTACAATTGGATAATGAATGTRAATTTACCATCTGAGAGGAGTGGCAGTCCTTGGAGCAGAAATGTGTCAGATGCTCCAACACCACTTCCATCATTCCATGCTGAGAACTCAGCCCTGCTGCCCAAGAGAAGGTTGGGCTCCAGTATGAACCTCTTGAAAAAGATCCAGACCCAAAAAGCAGGCTAATTTTAGGCCTGTAATAAAATACAGTAAGGTTTAAAAGCTATTAGAAGATCCAACTGACAGCTTTATGTCCTGTTCTTCACTTACACGTTTTTATGAGCTTCAGGCCACCAATCCCTGCTGCACCCAGCTTGCCAGTTTTTGTTGTTCTGCTTTCATCTTGGAAAAACTGGCTGGGGTACAGGATACCAAACCAGCCACAAAGTTAATTTGACCAAAAAGAAAAGGATTCCTTTCACTGCTCCCTTAACAATTATGGAATCTGATCCTTTTATGATGGTGGGTTGAATTATTGCACGGTTCCTCTGGACACTGAAGGGAATCTCACTGATTTCTCAGTGTGCAGTCCTGCTGAAGATGATTTCTCTGAATACACTCAGTCTGTCATCCTGACAGTTATTTTGCCAAATCAGTGRAATGGACACATTCTTCATCAAATCTTAATTCCTGGTAACACATTTGAAAAGTGACCTAGAATTACTGTTTCTCTCACGAATTTCAGTTTGCCCCTCAGAATTCTTTGTCATCTTAAACCTGGGGGAGTTTTTATGTTACACATATTTTGCTTCATATATTTAAATAGCACAGCATAATGGCACTGAAATGCCAGCTGATTTATCCAGTGGCAATGCAGTCACACCATGAGATCATAAATTACATCACATGACAGGCTTTATCTGCAACACCCATTTTGATCTGTCTTTGGAAGTGACCAGTTTTTGGGTTGTCTGGATTTTTTTGTTTTGTTTTGGCTTGGTTTTGTTGTTGTTTTGTTTAATAATTTATTTTTAATCTATTTTTAAGGCCAGGATTTTTAAAACAAACTACTTCTCTTGGACAGTCAAAGGGATCTGGGAACCTGTCTCTTRTCTTCTTTGAAAAGCCCAACCAGTTTTCCCTTCCCTGTTTTGAGTCACCCAAATTTCTGTGTCTAAGCTAGGAATAAGTAACCTTAAAAAAAAGGCAAATTACCTAAACAAAAGGCAAGAGCTTCATTCCTTCCCAGAAACGTTGGGTAAGCCTCTGACTAGGAGAAATTCCCCTGCAGCTTTAAGTCTGATGAGTATCTTTGCCTGAAAAAACCACAACATCCCCTCCTTATCTGCCTGTAATCCAGGGAGCATCCGCCCACTCCCCAAATGGGGGAACACAGAAGGGAAAACGCTACAAACAAGCACTTTACTCCCCTGATAGGGGAAAAAAAACCAACCCAAACCACAGTGAAACCACAATAAACCCTACTGGTTTGGCTTCCACAGCTGATTTTGAAGCTCAGAGAGCTTTGGGCTCAGCACCACCGAGTGTCAGCTCAAGTGCCAAGGCTCTGGTGTTGAGAACTGGCTTAATACTCTCAAAATCTCASTGAGCAGACTCATGTGAACTCAAGAACTTCACACATCAGAGGGAACTCTGTGAATGCCCTGTAGTTCAAGAGCTTGTAGGCAAGTCAGCACATTGCCCAAAACAAAGGCAGCACACAGAACAAAAGCCCAGGGCTGACTGCTCTTGAACAGATGAACTTTATGAATGAGATGGATGTTTCTGGAACAGTAAAACCATTGAAGCTGCCCCCACAGCTCACACATTATCAATTAAAAACAAAACAGGGTTGTTTTTAYCCAAGTGAAAAGAAAATGCCTGTATGGATTGCACGTGGGGTACTGCGAGTAAAATTAAAAGCTCGATGAAATGCAGCAGAAAAGATCAGAGAATCAGCCCTTCCTTTCAACTTGTGGTTAATATTCATCCCCCAACGAAGCCAAATGTTACATTAGCCTAAATGGAAAAACCATGTAGAATTATGCTATCAATTAGAACACCTCATTAGCTGGGCTGGTGATTCAGAGCTGGGCTGCTGAGGGAACTGAACTCAAGGCTTGAAAATACCTTGATCAATGTTATCCTCGGCTTTTAGGCATTAAAGATCTGCAATCCCCCAGAAAAATCACTCCAAGCCAAGGTGAATAYCCCTAAAATACCACCAGAGTGTCAGAGGGTTTAACTGCTCTCTCAAAGCCATTCTCACCAAGCTTTCCTGCTGGTCTATGGACTGTGGGCATGTTCAGCCTTGGCACAGCTCCACCAACTCCACTGAAGTTAAGACAGGAATAAATATGGATCTATTTTTGGCAGTGCAGGCATTTTGCACATTCACATCCATCTTTTGTCCCTGATCAGGATCAAACATGGAAAAGCCTGGTCCCCACCTGCACATTCATGTCACCATTCCATGAAGGGACCCATAAAGGTACAAAGGAGTAAAGGTGTAAATCTCATCGTTTTTTGTTGTGTTCCCCCAAGGGGAGCAGCAGAGATTAGAAAGAGGAATGTGGATAGAAGCCTTATATAATTTGGCATCCTCTCACCACAGCAATTATAATCTGTACATGTGAGTTCTTTATATAGAGCAGTGAGAAGAGGAGGAAACCTTGGTTCTGTTCCCAGTTCTTTTTGACAGAAATCTTGTCTGCACTRCACTAATTCTGATCTAAAATTCTGTTTGTAATCCCCTGAACATGCTTCTAATTAACACTGGGTTTAATTCCACTTCATTTTATATTGSTGTAAAATTTTTAAAAAATACACAAGCCAAGTTCCACCTGGACAAGAACATCTGTTCCACTCATTTTCAGGAAAAAAACACACAGGAAATATCACTGGCCACACCAGTGATACAAGCAGATGCTCTTGCATGGTGACAGAAAATGGCACCATTTAAAATTAGCATCTTCTGAGCAGTGCTCACATTTAATCCCATTTCTGTAGCAGAGTTTTGCAATGCAAGCCTGTAGCAGTGCTTCTCTCAACAGCTTCCTAAATTCCCATTGTCACAGCAAATGCACACTCACAGCTTTGAATTCATTGTGCTCCCACTGCTCTCAGATTTGTAGCCAGACCAGTTTCTCACAATCCAATAAAAACTGGGCTCAGCTGTCTTGAGGCACACTCTGATAGGGGTTCTGTGATGGGCTCTGGAAAGGTCCATCTCTGACTCTGCATGTAAAGCTCATTCCTCASACTGAAACTCCTCAGGAAAAGCACTGGAAGGGATGAGAAATGCAGCAGCTTGTTTGAATTAATGCTTTCTGTGCTGCTGCAAGATTTAGATGCTGGCTGTTTGTCCGTGCCATGGGCACAGCAGTGACCACTGTGTAAAGCAKACACACATGAATAATCTTTATGGTCCTAACAGAGGAGCTCTGTCAGCTCTGCCAGCCCATAGCTCACCTCTGTGCACATCTGTGSCTGTGACCTCAGTGGACACCATCTCTGGAATGAATATTGCAATGCCAYTTTGGAAAGAGGCTTGCAGATCACGTCTCCCTGACACAGATGTGCATCTGGGTGTTCTCCATCTATTCCTGTGTCCTTTGTTTCCACAAGGTTAATGGCACCAGCTCCTACATTGCTTTATGCCTGACTTGATATTGCCTGTGGCTCTGTGTGTTTGGAAAAGCAAAGGAAACACCTGTGACTAATGAGCAAATCACAGAAGAAAGGTGATGATGATGATGATGATTTAAATACCACAAATTACTCCTGACTTTAAGAACCATCAAGTTAAGATGAAATATTAAGGAGAGGACCGAGAAAAATGCTCTCTTCTCTCTGCTGCTGTTCTCTCTACCCTCTCAAGAAGTGGCATGTTAAAAATAGCCACCACTTACGAGGTAACAACCTCACATCATCAGGTAAGTCACCTTCTGTCACCTTCCAGATGCACCTGCTCCATCATCTGGAAGARCTGTCAGAGCCCAAAGGTAGAAACCATCTGAGAAGCAGAGCAGAAGAAAAAAGCTGCATTTCAAAGCCTTTTTACAACTGGATCTGCTTAAGCATTCCAGCCCAGCYTCAGCTGCCATCAGCCTCTCCCACATCAGCACTTCTGAACAAACACAAATTGGCCAGATTATCATGAAGCAACTTCAGCTGTTTTGTAAAGAGCAATGTATCACTACTCAAACTAAGTGGGGCAAGGATTTTTACTTGCCCTAAATCAATGTAGTTCCTTTACAGCCAACATCAGAATTTGCCTTCCAAATTCGAGGTATTTATCAAAATCTTCTTTGCAGAACGATCCAATCCTATCAGATACTCACATTATCTCCACTCCCCTCAGTATGCATTTCCTATCAATTTGTATTCAAAAAAAATCCTCTTGCCTACTGAGCCCAAGCATCCAGTTCAGCTGGTGCTGCACAGTGCAGTTCTGGAGCCATGGAACGTTTGTGGTGCTCACCAACTGCCAGCTGATATTAGGGAATGATGAGTATCATCCTACACCAAAGGAGGTTCCCACTGTAATGATTAATGACATGCTTGTTGCCTCAAACAGCTTTGATATTCCAACAT
This sequence comes from Alauda arvensis, assembly GCA_902810485.1. NCBI lineage: Eukaryota > Metazoa > Chordata > Aves > Passeriformes > Alaudidae > Alauda > Alauda arvensis. The sequence goes on from CADDXX010000213.1 coordinate 94,041, forward strand.
TTAATCAATTTTAATTTTTTTTTTAAGGTTTCCTGCCAACCCTGAGTTTTACCCATGATGCTGCACTGAACTCAGTGGTTTACACCTGACAGCCTTGCATTTACCTGACACACCCCACCCCATGGTTTTTAATAACACTGCTTTCACTGTGTGGAATATTTTGGGAAGGCATCAGTGGCAAAGCACCCCATGGCCATATTGAAGATCAGATGCTTATCACTGGACAGAGAGAAATGTTCTGAATTTCACATTTCCTCTCAGAATTTTCACAGCAAGGACACTGTAACAACCTTTTTCCAAATCAATGGCACACAAATGATGGAATGGTTTCCTGTATGAGAATCAACACGAGCTTTGTTTATTCCAGTGGTAAAAACAACCTGTGTTCAAGCTTAGCTGGCTGGAAACTCAACTGATYCCAGTGTAAAAGCAGGTGGAGTCAATCATTGCTGTCACAACATGAGGGCATTCCTGGCTCTTGGCAAATGGGTCACTCCTCACAGGCAAAGCACTTCTCAGCTGCTCTGCTTCCTCCCATCCCTGGAACAACATCCCTACAGCTGCTGCATTTCAAAAGGCATCCATCTGTTTAACTTCCTAAAATGCCTTTAAAGAGTGGGCTACAACAAACACATCTGCTCCCCTCAGCACGTTCAGAAAGATCATCTGGAAATGAACTGGGGAATTRTAAATCTTTKGAGATGGGGGATCCACAGCCAAGTTCCAGCGCTCGTGGAACATCTGTTCCACCTTCAGTYACAGCTCAGAGCTTTGCACCTCTGAAGAATCAAGGCAAATTTAGTTGTGACCAGCTCTGTGTCTCCTAGAGTTCAGGATCACATCACTGGGCATCCATCTCTTCAATTTTGTCACTCCTGAAAGGCCCCACTGGATAAAGCCTTGAGCACTGAGCTCACAGCTGACCCTGCTCTGAAGATCTCCTGAAGGCCCTTTCAATCTGAATTAGCCCAACTATTCCCAAATAGAAGAGAAAAAAAATTAAGACTTCCATTAGTATCTRCTGGAAGAACTCAAAGTGGAAACCAGCTATGGACAAGAACCTGGTTCATCACAAGAAAATGCTCTGGCAGGAGGGCCAGCAGAAGATGCAAGCAGATCAGATTTTAGGAGGAAAATGTTAGCACATGTTGAAGTGTGATCTTCCTTTCAGTTCTTCTCTCACAAACACAAATGTGTTATCACTTGGAATTATGTGAACAGATGCTTMTAKCTAGGATYTGCAATTTACAGTGCATCAACAGCSATTSTGACACCAAATGCAAACCACAGTGCATTTCTCCCTAAGGTACCACCCATGTGCAACCTGCAGCACCAGGACATGCCAGGGAGTCCCTTGGGTGCCTGCTGCATTCTCCAGGCACCCCAATTTCCTCTGCAGAGTGCAGGCAGAGCTGGTGTCACACAGCCCAGGGGAGAGGTGCATCCTCCACAGGTGTGCGGGCACCAGAAAGGCTGGCAGGAACACAGAGAGCCATGAGAGACCCCACACTAGGAGCTGCCCCATCCCCTGGGGAGGTGAGGGGGATTTAGGACACAGAGGGAAAGGGGAATGTGTTAACACCAAACTGGGAACCAGGTGAGCTGTGCTGGCTGAGGGCTGGTGAACTACAGGCCAAGGCAGTGACAGGAATTGGTRTTTGRTGCTCAGTATTAGAGCAAARCCTCTCAAGTGCAGCACTTTGCAGSAGTGCTRRCACTGTTCTGCATKTGTACAAATGRGAAACCAATTTTTCTGTGCTGTAAATAGCTTTGTGCAGTTAACAGCAGATAGCTGCTCCTCTTTTTCCAGTTACAGGCTCAGGAAGAAGGGGCACATTAGGTTACCTCGTGCAATTCTGGACCACCTCCTGTTCCAAGTGCAAGCTGAGGATGAGCTCCTACTGCTAATTATCAAAATTAAAGCCTGAAATAGCAATTTCTAAAAGTGAGATGATTTCCTAGTGCAGGCATAACTTTCCACCTCTCTCCCCTGCCAACAGTTATCACTTTTGTCTGAGATTTCTGGACTGAAACTTTGAGCACAGAAATGCCATGGTCCAGAAAACCTTCCAAAACATTTTGGGTGACCATTTTGGGTCTTTCAAAACAAAGTCATTTATTTCCCCTTGGCTAATTACCTTTTAGYCTCTCTGCACAGACACAAAATATTTGTGTTTCTATTTTGTCTTTTCCTTTACGTTCTCAGACAGCTGCAGCCATTTCCAAAATCATCATCACGTCTCCACCACGATGTTAGGAAAGAAAATTYCTCCTGGACAGTACAGCTGTTAGTACAACAATAAAAAATTACAGATGTGTATGCATGTGCACACACCTGTCCTACAATGTCACCTGTAAATGGCTCACCTGGCCTGCAATGTCACCTGCAAACAGCTCACCTGGGATGCAATGACACCTGGCCTGCAAAGTCACCTGCAAACAGCTCACCTGGGATGCAATGTCATCACAAACGGCTCACCTGTCCTACAATGTCACCTGTCCTACAATGTCACCTGGCCAGCAAACAGGTCACCTGTCCTACAATGTCACCCACAAACGTGTCACCAAGCCCCTGACCCATTCCCCAGGGCAGCCAGGCGTGTTCCACATGACAGCCTGGCACCCAGCAGCCAGGCCTGGCAGGGACAGCTCCCAGGCCATTGAGCAGGCAGGGATGGGGACAAACAGCAGATGGCTTTTGCTATCAGCACAACAATTCCATCACGGGGGCTGTGACAGCTCCATGCCACCCCAGAGCCTGGCTGCAAGGTGAGAGAGCTGCTCCTCCCCAAGGACAGCCCTGCTGGGTGGCCAGCAAGGGTCTGAAGAGTGCTCAGGACACAAGGGCACACTTAATTCAGTGTTAAATGAGTTAACTTTGAACTTCCTGACAGCAACAGGGCACCAGGGATGTGAGAGGTTCAGGCAAAAAGGAAAAAAGCTGCAGGGAGAAGTCAAGGATGCTATGGGATGAGTGCCCAGTGCCACTGCTGAGCTGCCCTGCAAGTGCTGGCCTGGCAGCTTGGCAAACGCCTCCCATCGGGCTGCCCAAAATAGAAACGAGTCAAATTAGTGGCTGCTTTGGAAATGTGTTCCTTCGTTTTTTCTCTTCAGGAAGTGTAAAAGCAGATTAAAATGTCTGCAGGCTGCCCCGGGGCAGTGTGACAGCTCTGTTAGCAGCAGCACCTCGGATGCTGAGATGTTACCAGATAGAGATTTTATTTAGGCACGGGAGCATTCCCCACCTGTGTAATTAATGCTGAGCTGCTTTTGATCAAAGCCAGGTTCCCTCTGCACTGAAGGGGATGTGKGGATGCCAATGTGGGCAAATCCAAAAGGAAGGCAAAGGCAGCAGCTCCACTCCTAGTAAAGAACARAGGCTATGAAGTGTGTTGTCTTTTCCCAGCCTTGACTGAAATTAGGAAACAAACAAAAGAAGTTTGAACTGGTTGTGTTTTGCTACAACACCAGAGCATGGTGTTGATAACACCAAGGTTGTGTGTTCAATCCCTGCACAATTCACTTAAGAATTGGCTGCAATGATCCCTGTGAGTCCCTTCCAACTCAGAAYATTCWGTGAATCTGCGTTTTCAGCTCCTTAGCAAGACAAAACTAAAACCCCCAGTGCACAATAGTTGGTTTTACATTTCCTGAAGGGCACAGCTTACATCAGTTCTCCAGGTTAGTCTACAAACCTGGGCTCTTTGACATATCCTGGGGACTTACACACATGGATGCAGCAGCAGCAAAGGAAAACAGCTGTAATTATTCCCAAACCTGTATAAATCACACCAGGGGAGCAGCTGGAAGCAGGGATAGAGAGCCAAAGTCTGACAAATGGAAAAGACAAAACCACTGGAAAAAAAAAACCTTTTGGGGTGTGTAAGCAAGCTAATGAAGAGTAAAAATAAATAAAGCATAATAGATAGGTTACATAGAAAAATATCTGCAAAGCAATCTAAAATAACAGCTTTCTCTTTTGATGTCACTGTCTGTTTTGAGTTCATGTTTATGGCACTACCAAGCCCCAAACAAATGAGATGAAAARTGGGGAGGGTTATGCAGATAACATTGTTAGGGAAGGAAGAAATAAAGGAAGGTACTGTTTATCTTTCCTTTTACTCTCCATATTTTGACTCCCCACCCCATAAACAGGAGGGTGAGGGAGCTCTAAAGCTGTTTGTGACTCTGAAAACTTAATTCTGTTCCCTTCATCCAAAAATTCCACCTCCTCTCCATATTATCCTTCACCACCYAGAGCCAGAGCACAAAGGGCAGCACTATCCAACGTGTGTGTTCACAGGCACAAAACCCTCGTGTGGCAGAGCTGTGCTGGGAGCAGATAATTACAGCAAATAAAAGGCAGCTCTGGATACAACAACGTGGAAGCAAATCCAATTGCYAAGGACACTGGCTGAAAACAGCCCTGAAGAAACAAAGGACCAAGCCACATYAGAGCAATCTCTCATACTTGTGTGAAATAAGTAATTGAGTCACGGACAGGGGAAAGCCTGGGAGCACAAAGAGAGATCACARGTCCAAGCTGGAAACTGTCCCAATGGTCCCATATTTCAGCGCCCTCTCTGTTTGCCATCCTTCCCACTCCGGGTTTAAGCACAGCATCATTATTAGTCTGTAATCAAGGCCATTTAGAGCTCTCCAATTCAACCTGAAGATGCACCGGGCAAAAAAACCTGGCAAGGCAGCAATAATGATCCCCTCTGAGTAATCAGAGTATTGCTCCTCACCACGCTGACAGAAAACGGTGCCTCTGTGCCCAGGGGCCTGCCAGAGGGAGAAAATGTTATCTTACACACTATAAATACGTGAAAATAAGATTAGAGGCAGCTGCTGTGACAGCAATTTGCCGTGTCAATACGCCCCCTCAGACCCTGCCCGGGTTTTTGGCTCACTTGTGACTCAGGGGCAGGAGTGGCACTGCCAAAGCCCCCCACATCCCTGCATTTCCCACCCAGATCCCTGCATTTCCCATCCAGATCCCTGCATTTCCCATCCA
>CADDXX010000213.1:99317-171567 GCA_902810485.1 Alauda arvensis
TCCCTGCATTTCTCATCCTGCAAAACAAGGAATTCCACCAGGAAAGTCAACAGAAAGCCAAACTTGACCATGAGCACAGATGCCTCTCCAAGCCTGTTAAAAGCAAATCCTTTCTACTGGCTCCTGTTAACTTTAATAATTAAACCCTTAGGTCAGGCTTTTGGGAAGGAGGCAAGTCCCAGTTGTCAATGCTTTTCTCAGCAGCCCCACGGTACAGAGAGACAAGGAGCAAAAATAAATGTGAGTGACAGATCCACATCTGAGGCTGACATCTAGCTATAACATCAGGCAAGTGCAGCATCAACACGACTGAGAGGCATCAAAGGACAGGAGATACTGTGCAGGACCAATTCTTCCCTCCCTCAAAGGCAAAAAGTATTTTTAGAACTGCTCAAGAACCAAAGGATAAAAAAATGCAGGTTAGAASCCTTTTTWWAAAAWAGAYTGTGCTTTTAAACTGGATGTTGTGCTAAGGACACTGAAAGGACTAAAAATGGCACAACTGATAACACACAGARCTCTCTTTTCTATATTCAGCTCAGCCCACAATTCTGTATGAAATCACTGAAGTTTTGTGTTCTCCTGCCTCCAGGCCCTTTGCTCTTGCTCCTTAATCTCCAGCTAAATCTCTGATCCTCGTGCCATGCTGTCAGGAACAAGTGGCACGAGGCTAAGCTAACATTTCTTTTCCTTTCTGGCCTGCAATTACACAAATCACACCTTTACAGCTTTCCCATCACTGCCTGCCCATTTATTTCTCAGTGCACTTAAGCCAGGCTTGCCCCAAGTTCCACTTCCTGGCAGACATGAATAGTGAAGTGAATCAAGCATCAGGCTGAGAACATTGCAAAGAAACCTTTCAATACCAGTGATTTYTGTGAATAGTGAAGTAAATCAAACATTAGGCTGTGAATGCAGCAAGGAAATGTTTTCAATACCAGTAATTTCTGCATCTGAGCTGAAAAAGGAACAGGATGGAAAACACTTATTGCAATAAGAAGCGTGGCTGCTCTCAACCACCCTCAGTGCAAATCATGTATTTTGGGAAAATCAGCTATTTCCATTGCTCTCCATTCCTATTTCCATAACTCTGCTGAGAAGTTTGCTGACCTGGCACCCTGTTTAAAGCAGTGTCCCTGTCACTCAGGTACTGCCATCAGCATGGCACAGCAGAGCCACCACTATTGGCTTTTTGGAGGCTTTCTCCTTCCTCCCTGACAGCCAGGAGAGCCCAGCCCAGAGCACAYCACCCCTTCCAGGGGAGGAACAACRTGCAGGTCCCTGCAGMTCAGCAAAACACCATTTCCAAATGTTAAAAAAAAAACAAACACAGACTATGCCATTAAAAATGGCCATTTTGGGGCATGAGCTGGAGCTGGGCACAGCTTATCTCAACAYGAGCAACGTCCACACTCTGGAGAATATCCATAAGGGAGATGGGAGGCTGGCCAAAGGCAGGGAGGGCCTTTGCTAAGATGACAGGATGAGGCGCTTAAGCGTGGGTATCTGAAGATGAGAAGGCTCCAGGGGGGATCTTCTTGTGCTCTCTAAGWACCTTAAGGGGGATCACCAGGATCTGGTGGAGGGATAAATTKGAACTAAGCAGCGACAGGACAACATGTGGACAATCCCAGGCTTTAAAATAGAAGTAATTTATATTTTTTTGTATAACAATATATATATTTTATATATTTTTTTAATAACAAAACCGTGGTGGTTTGGCCAAAGTGGGCTGCTATCAAGCCATGTGGGATTTTCTTTTTGTCCAGGAGATTTCTGCAGGRTGTGAATAATGCAGTAGTCAAGAAAATAAAAACAGATTGCTTGGAGTGCAGTGATAGCCATGGATATGTATGGGATTAGATGCTCAAACATGATAAGTTTTACTCAGGCACACAGGGTTTGTGTTTAGCATAAGGAAATTCCCTTTCTCAGGTAACTACGTGGAATTGAGATAGCAGTGGTAGAAAAAATGGATATAGCCTTAATAAACAGATGATGTGGAATATTATTCTAGCAYCCAATTGTACAGAATAATTTCTAACATGCAGACAGAAGCATCAAAGACACACTTATTGTATCACCCTGAAATGACAGAAGAGAAGAGCAAGAAGTTAAAGTGTCTCTCACCTGCCTGTCAAATCCTACCCCACCACACAGAGCCTGATGGCTCACAGAGAGCCACTGTCCCCTCTGCCAACACTGARCACTGCAGCACGACCAAAACATCCTGATCTTTCTCTACCTGCTCCTTGCAGATGCTCTGAACACACTTTTACTGAATGCTCAATGCCCAGCCTGTGAAGTAAAAGCAGAAAAAAAATTTTAAGCCCCTTGTAAGGGCTAAGGGGTTTAAACTGAAAGGGGGCTGGTTTAGATTAGATATGAAGAAGATGCTTTTTGTGATGAARCCCTGGCACAGGTTTCCCAGAGAGATGCTGGATCCCCCATCCCTGGAAATACTCAAGGCCAAGTTGGATGGGGCTCTCAGCACCCTGGTGTAGTTGAAGATGTCCCTTCTCACTGCAAGGCTTGGACTAGATGACCTCTAAAAGCCCCTTCCAACTCAAACCTGTTATTTTTTCCCCTCTCAAAAAAACCACAACAGGCTGAAAACRTTATGTGCCATGTGCAGAGCTGACTTACTGGAATCCCTCCTGAAGAGGAAGCCTTGCTAGTGGCCAAAAGCTTGGAGTTTTATTTTTATTGGACTGGGAGTTTTSTGTCGCCTCCCTGCACCCGTTGGGATGAAATTTGAATCTGCTGCTTCACCTCGGGTGCCTCGAGTCTCTTGTACTAAACAGGAAGCCCTTGTCAATACAAAACTATTTGCCCTGGCCTCCCCTGGCCTGTGCTGTGTCCAGATAATTCAGCCTAATGAGGGATTATTTCCTGTGTTCGTGGCTGACAACACCCAAAGACATTTTGGGATCGTGTGGTGATAAAACACTGGACTATGTTAAGCCAATAGAGCAGAGTTAGTTTTAAATAGAGAACAGAAGAGAGAATGGACACTGCTCCATGCCATCCAAAAGTCACTGAGATTTGTGCTTTGAGCCAGGAAATTGTAACAAAAACAGGCTTTCTGCTTTAGGAATGACATCTCCACTAAAAAACACACTTGAGTTACCTTGAGGAGAACCTGACAGGGAAATGAAACAGGAAAAGTGCAGCAGCCCCAGGAGCAAACCATCCCATCCCACCTCCCATCAGCTGTTACCATGCAAAACTGGCACTGAAGCTAAAAAAAGCACCCCATAAGTGCTTAATTGCTTCCCGTATTTTTGATTGATGTGACTATTTCTTTCAACCACACAAGACAATTTTTCTCTCCTTTCCTTCTGCAGTTTTCTACACATCAATTCTCTAAGTTGCTGTTTCCAAGGCAATCCCACACTAGGATTTCAATGGTTTGAAGGAACTCATAGGGTTCAGTCATACAAGGCAGGCTGAGCTGGTCTGTAATTCCACTGCTGAAGGAATTATGAGTGTGAAAAGCAGAAAAGTGAAAAGTATCAAATAAAAAAACAGCAAGAGTCTTGTTGTACCTTCAAAGGACAACAGATGCCCAGGATGCTTGAAGGATGCATTAGTTGAGAACTCAGCTTGAGCAAAGATCACCTTGGATGTAACACAAATCTATCYAGGACACAGGGTGGRCACWSAAGGAATGATTATTTGAAGAAGAKRTGATTRTKCTGAAAGGCAGGASCAGCTAAAAYTCCCTTTGCCATCCAAGGGGAGGAACAGGCACAGCACACTGAGATCATCCAACGGTGGGGACCTAAAATAGTTCAGGTGAATCACATCCTAAAAATGCTTATTTCTGTTCTTTAACTATAAAAGGAGTCCTAAGGCAGGCAGTTCAACTGCATCTGTCTGTGCTGCAAGGGTTTAAAGAAAGATCAATTCATTTCTCACTAAAAGCAATTTTATCCAGAATCACAGAAAGTTCCTTAAGTTATGCAGCACTGAGATACCTGAGGAAATTMCTGCCCTGAAACTGGAAATGGGCTCTGCTTTCTTGGTAATAAAGGGAGCTATCAGATCTCTTTGTCCATGTTTTAAAAAATTAAATTATCACAGTATTGCTATCCCAAAAAGGCAATTACCAATATGTAAGAAACCAGATGACTTGATTCTACTCAAGAAAAACTCCCACAGTGAAGTTACAACTTCCACTCTCACAAAATAAATRACAGGAGTTTTAAAGGAGAAAACAGAACAATATTCTACTGACTGTTTCTTCAACATAAACCCAGTTTTTAGTGCAAAACTGTGCAGCTCACAATAAATACAGATAGAAGGGTAAGAAGTGAAGAGCACCCAGCTCTGAGTGCTAGGCTCTACAGCCAGGTCAGTGAATGTGAAGAGAACACTGCTGCTGTTCATGCTGCATGCTTCAATCCAAATTCCAGCCTGGTAGCTCTCACAAGCATTAAAGCAACAGCACAATTAAAAAATGCTGCTAGGAAGAGCAGCACACGCTTGGTTAATTCCCAGAAACCCAGCTTCTCTCTATTTTTGTTTGGATGCTGGAGCCCGTTCCTGTAATTCAAAAGTAAACAATGACTCAGGAAGGCTGTTGGGGCACAAATCAAACTGGACCCATGCGAGGAGCAGGCACTGCTGTGTCAGCTCCCCTCTGACTCATGGGGCAGTCCCTGGGCCAGCAGGCAGCACATGCTTTCCTTTTCTCATCCAGCCCCTGCACTTCAAAAGCAGGGACCTTGGGATGATGAACAGCCACCAGCAGCCTGCTGACAGGGCAGTCAGGCTCACTAACCCAGCTCAGATCTGCCCAAACCTCTGCCATCASCAAGCATTTCTGCCTTCTAAGGGCCTGGCTCACCTCAAGCAGTTTGYTTTGATGGTTTTTCCTAACTTGAAGGAGGAAGGAAAGGGTGGAAGAGGCTTTCATCCCCTCAAAACAATAGGCTGTGACCCAACCAGAATATCTGCTGTTTTACCAGAGTTTAAAATGATGCTCCACACAAAGAGAAAGTGCAACGTTCTCCTTTCAGAGTCTGACACAGCAGAGAAAGAACAGCGAGGATTTCGGGAGCCTCTGCCAAGTTCAGCCCCAYCACACMAAGCCCTCACTCCCAGGAATTCCTAGGCAGCTGGCAGGAGAGCACACTGACACCAGGCAAGGAAACAGAGGTGAGATTTCCCTGACACTGAAGCAATCAGCTCCTGCTTCTATTCTGAGCTCTCCCAASCCCAGCTTGGGGCAGGCTGCTCGTGGAATCACTGCCAGCAGCCCAAAACTGTGTGAGCCTGTCAGGACAGAGCACAACCTGGGGCAAAAGCTGTGACAGTGGCAAAAGGCCACAGAGGAAGCCCCAACTGCACCCCAGGATGGAGGGGCAGCACCCAGCACCTGCCACGCTGCAGTTTTTAAGTACCAATGAACTCTTCCCATCTCGAGCAGAAATTGCCCATTCACTTCAAGCTGCTTTCTGTTTCCCTGGGGACGAGGRAAAAAGCAGACCCTGCCAGCTTTATCTCTGCTCATGAATCACATCCCAGTCTTTGCAGTCTCCTTGACTACAGCTAAATAAAACAGGGGCAGCAATCGCTGAGTGCCTGCAAGGAGGCGACGACTGCGCTGCAGCTGGCAAGTTTGATGGCAGGAAATATTGGGATGTGTGTTCTGTGCCCTGGGTTGTGGCATGRAGGGCATCAAGGGGTGCCTGAGGATGTGCTGAGGTAGTGCTGGAGGACAGAGCCAAGGAAAACTGGTGCAGCTCAGCAGGGGGATGAGCTGCCCCAGGGCCTGGAGATGGATAACTGGCAGCACCATAGCCAAGCTCACTTATTTATCAGGATAAACACAGCCCACATGAGCATAAATCAATATTCCCTGKRGGTCCCTTCCRACTCAGAATRTTCTGTGAGTCTGTGASCAAAAAACCAGACCATGTCCCACARGCTGGGCTCGATCTTTACACACCCCTTCCWACCAGGATACTCCAAGCTTCTACAGCTGAGGATGGAACTGATGGGCACGAGGACCTGAACTCCCACAAGTGATGGTGAGCAAGGGAAACCTGGCTTTTGCATTAACATCCCAGCCCCTAAATCCCAAAGTAATTTTTGCTTACTGGATTTAAGTGGCTCCCATTGCAGCACTGCAATGCTTCAGTTCCATTTCAGTGGCAGGGTCTCATCAACACACATCAAGAACATCCAAATCCTGAGGTGACAGCCACCCCTTCCCTCAAAAAACAATCTGAATCAGTTTTCACACCACTGAAGGGGCAAAATCCTGACTGTGTTTCCTCCTGTTCTGAAGCTGAGTAGTTTATTCCCATTTCAAATAAATCCAAAAGGGCAAACCATGTTTTTGCTCAACTCCTGGGTCTCAGTGAACATGAACTGGAAGCAAGATAAAACCTACTGATGCATTCAGCCATCCACATCAGCAAGTCTTTGYACACAGACTAAATGGAGTATGTAAAGCCTGAGAGCAGGAAAACAGGGTTATAAAGGGATTTTGGAGGAAAACTGATTTTAGAGCAAGTTGCACACAACTTCCCTACACTTCCCTTGCATAATTAAGTCTGTATCCACAGAAAAGCAGCACTGCATGAATGAAGCAGCCTCTTGAGAAACAATCACATGAAGACTCATAAACCAGGACACGTCARAATTATTGCCAGGAAATCTCTAAATCTTTGCCATGTATTTTACAGCCTGTTTGCCTACRGTTGACCCCAGTGCAATATTTATAAAATACAACTGCCAGAGAGAGCTGCAGCACTTCCCTTCAGCAATCCCAAGGTGGTATGCAAGCTGGGCTTTTTCAGCTCAGTGTTGGATCCTGGCACTTTGGAGGATTGAGCTGGCCCACCAGCAGCAGAGATAGATTTAAAAAAGCCTCCAGCAATAACAATTTCCTCCCCAGGAACATTTGCAAGTTTTCAAACTCAGACCTAAGGCTGTCAAGGCTGTGCTTTCATCAGTCTACAGTGAACAGGCTGACACAATAAATTTGAATATTAACTGATTCCTCTAATATTTTAGTATAATTTAAATCCACACACTCTAGAAGCAAGAGACCCCCATGGCAGCACACTGAGCTGCTTGGTCTCAGCCAAGAATCTCACTATAAAGAACAATCCTGCTCAAATGTCACAGGGAGCTGTTTGTCACTGGAGCTCGTGGCAAATGCACAGAAACACGGAAGTTGGAAATGTTTCCTAGAGAGCAGAGCCCTTGTGTGAGCTGCAAACTGCCCTTCTCTCCATCACACTCAGTGTTATCTCATGGGGCCACAGGGATCCTAAACACATGGTGAGCCCAGGTCATGCCAGGGCAAGTCTGCTTCAATTACTTTTTATTTTAAAACCCCAAAGCCCTTTTGCTGGTGCAGTGCTGTACTTTCTGACTTTGTCACGGGATGGCTGCCACCATTTCTGGGTCAGTGGGACTCCAGCACTGCCCTGGGGTTGGATTTTCACCAGGCTCAATGAATTAACTGTGCCAGACACAGTAAATAGCTCCYGTTGTCTGCTGCTTTAGGGAGCCACTGGTTTCACAGCAAAATATCACTCCTTTTATTAACAGACATCGATAGAGGGGCTGGAAATGGTCATTCACACTCTGAAATGCATCTGCCTTGCTCAGACAAGAAAGTGGGAAATTAGTGACCCGTGCTGTGGCATCTGTCCCTGCCACTGTCCCCAGGCAGGGCAGGGCTGGGGTGTGCAAGGTGGGAACTCCTCAGCACTGCCTTCAACACACACTGCACTCAGTATCATAAATACTGCATTTATGATACTGACTCTTCTTTTTGTCCCCTTCYCTTCCTTTGAAATCAGATTAAACTMATGGGCAAGAGCYCTCGTTATAGGTGTCGTGCCTGATGCAATTCCCAGAGCAGCCCTGCACTCCTCCTCCCTAAAGAGAAGAAAAACACACACTGTAGGCTGTGTCATTTACTCCATCACCTCTGTTCCAGAYGCAGGAGCCTTCCTGGCTCACAAAGCCACGGTTTTAAATCACAATGCCACCCTGATGTGCTGACCTGTGATGCACAGCCAGTTGGGGAGGTGGAAATCCCCAGCTGCCAGCCCTTCCACACATACCAGAGCAGGAGGGATGGATTCCTGAGGCAAACCCATCAAATATGCATGTGTTTGGCTGGGAGAGAAAAGGAGCAGAGAGGCTGGGGATGCAAAATGAGCATTAAGGAGCCACCAGCCTTGTTGCTGCACCCCTGCCTGTGTGCTGTGGGTTTGCTTTTTTAGCAGATAACTCCACCTGAAAATTCAGGGAAATTTCTACAGATGAAGAAATAATCCTGTGGTTTGTTACAGCAGCTACATCAAAGGGTCAGGCTGTCTCAGCACAAACACACACACACACCCCACACGTTCTCCCTCCTCTCACATCATGCACATGACGTGTGTATTTACATATGCAGAGGCAGATTTATTATATACATATTAAAATGTATATAATACATGTGCCTCTCATGCYSTGTCAGTGGGCTTGGCTAAGCCTGKTGAAGGCTGCAGCTCCTATTTAATGGCTGGAGGAGATTTAGGTAATGAAGGCTCTGGATGAGGAAGCAATGGTATTTATGAGACTAAAAAACACTTGGGCTTATCCAGCTTGGAAATGACTATAATAGGGCAAAAYAGAGGAGTCAAATGGGCAACTGACAGCAGCAACAAGCAGAAGCTTTCTCAATTCAAGCTTTAATTATGAGGAATGTACTGGCTAAGAGAGGGTGACCCACAATTTCACTAAATATTCCAGCACATTACCCTTTCTACACCATGTCAAAAAGGTTATTTCTGCCCCTCAAAATACAGSAACAGGAGTTATTTTCTGATTACTTCAAAAAAGAAACTTCCTGAATCTGATATGATATTCAGCTTTTTCTCCCCCCCCAACATGTTTCTTATTTACTTTACTTATTCATTAGTAGCTTCCTTACACACAGYCCAGATTATAAAGCAGAGAATGGCACAGCAAATAAACAGAGATTAAATAAAGCTGCAGCRAAGTTAGGTCTTTAAGAATTAAATCCAGCCTCTAAACTGCAGAGGCAACTCTTCAAAAGTCACACTAAGCAGAGTATGTACATTTGCAGCCCAACTTCCATTTAAAGTGGATGACAAGTTTAGCAAGGATAATACCCTTCAAATACTGCCTGATTGGAGAGGCAAGGACATTTGCTCAATTTGCCCACAGCATTATCCCCCTGSCTTGCTGGGAGTTGATGTCCTGCTGGGAGCTTACAATAAGAGTTTTCCCTCTGAAGTCCTTCATGTGGGAGTATTTTTCCTTTAAGATCATGGGAAAGTTTGGGGGGTTTTATTTTAAACCACTGCAGCAAAAAAAAAGTAAAGAGGATTAATTGGGTTAGCTGCACGATTCATCTCGCTGCTTTTTGGCTAATTCACATCACTTAGCATATCCTGGAAGACACTCTTTAAATCTCAGCTATGTCCTTGTTAATCAGAGCATGTTATAAAAGACAAGTATTTTTGGGTGCTGACAGAAAGTGGTACAGCATTTTAATGCATACACACTTTTTTTTTCCCCCCAGATTAATAATCTAGTGTTAATCTACCTTCAAATTCACACTACATATTCGTCATATTCATACTACAAACATCACATTCAAAAGATAAAAATATCCTGGCTGCTTTTCCTTCTGATTCCCAAGAACCCAGCACTCAGGATGCACAGCAATGTGTGGATCCAGCACGGTTCCAAGTGCAAACCTCCCCTTGCAGCAGCAGGTCCCAAGCAGATGGTGCCTGGATAGAGCCAATTGATGGCCAAGTAAAGCAGGGCAGGCTGACAGCTCCAGCCAGCAAGGCTGCATGACAACTCCCAGAGAGCTTAGGAGGCAAAGCCCAGTCTTAGGGAAGGGCTGACACTTTCCAGGGAACTCCTTAGGGCTGCCAGCACTGACAGGCTCGTGGCAGGCAGAGCTCACTTGCAMAAGCACAGGAGAATTTTTTTCAGTGTGGCCCACCACCAAATTTTCCTGCAAGGAATAATCAGGCAGCTCATTACTTGGCAAAGTGAGAGGGAGAGATCAGATATTTGGTTTTCCTGACTGGGCACAAAACAGGTTAGGAATTACAGAAAATTCCTAGTGCTACACAGGATTACATTATTAATACATCTGTTTTTTCTATGTATAGTGTTTACTATTTTACTGCTCTACATTTTACATCACAAAGATCATTTTCTCCCTTCTACAGATCAAATAACTACATGGTGGCTTGCAGCAGAACAYGATTCTTCCCTGTAAAAGCTGCAGGCAGGAGCACTCAGCCCATCTCAGCCCCTCCCTGGGAAAGCTGCATTAACCCCCTTCCCTGGGTCAGGCTGCCCCTTCCTCCCACACCTCAGCAGCCCCCAGGCTCCCTGCTGCAGCTCCAGGGAGGCCAGGTCACCAGGGGCCACTCTCTCAGGGCCATGGGGATGGGGTTTATTGCTCTGAGCTGCTTCTTCTGCTGGGAAAAGGGAAAGCAAAGCAGGAAGGGAGCAGGGAGGTGATGGAGCCAGAGCCCAGCCTGGATTCCTGCCCTATAGGTGACCAGCCTGGCTCCTGCCAAAGTCCAGGAAAACCAAAAAAAAAATGGGCAGCACAAATATTGCACTCATCTGAAGGATCTGCTCTCTGCAACACGCTTGCTAAATATTTTATCACTCCTGATTAATTGATGGACTTTTAATTTTTAAACATACTTATGTTTAGTTCTGAATTCTTGGCARGAAACAAAGGACTGGCATGGTTTAGTAACCTGCACTCTGTGAACACTGCACCCACCTCTCCTTACAGTCAAGGCCATCCCCTTCCCAAACCACAATTGTTGCAATTAATTGAATTTTTCATGGAAAGTTGGCATTTCTGAGGCAGGCTTTGCTCAAGGTTTCTATGTATGTTACAAACACGAAGGAATGTCTGCAATACCCACCACAAACAGCAGCTTGGGGCTCTTTCACTGCACAGCACAGGGAAGGTAAGACAGAAAAAAGCACTGCTTGTACATCCTTAGCCTGCACAATTAATGAGCTGAGACTAAAGCYCCTCTTAATCCCCAGTCTTGTATCTGATTGAAGTACACTGGGGATAATTCTTCTTTTTTTTCCTTTTTAACTTGTTGGTACATACAGCTAGGATGTAAAAAAGAACAAAACCAGCCAAACAAAACCCCACAGAGCAGCAAATGGGATCCAGCTCCCTTCTGTTCACCACCTCACTGTGCTCCAGAAGGACTGCAAGAGAATTAATTTATTCTATGGTTTGGGGGGAATTGGAGTTGGCTGCTGGTCCACAACCATATTTATGTCGACAGCTTTTGGGAGCTCTCTGCAAGGTCTGCTGAAAAAAGAACCAAAACTGATAAGTAACCACATTTACATCTTTGAACATCATCTTTTTGCAGGGGTTTGTTTGCCTGGTTTTGCTAAGACAGAAAACAGACTCTCACAGGATGATCCACACGATCACAGCCTCAGAGATGGCTTTGGTCAGTCCTTCTATCAGTACTCCTGGAGGTCAGGTAGGGTTTGTACACCTGGTAAGAGACACCAGCAGCCACAATCAGCGTGCAGTGTGGGCAGACAGAAGGAAAGAGGGATGGAAAAGCAAAGTTCATGTCCCTGTTGAACAGACAAGGAATGGAAACACTGAGGAACAGCGACTCAGGTGTGCAGRAAAGCCCTGTGAAACCCATTCACCWGGGAGCCAACCACTCCTGCWGGTGTCTGCCACTCAGCAAAGCCTGTCCCAAAGCATCATCCACAATCACTCCCACTCCCTGTGCCCTGAATTGTAACTTTCAGGTGTTTACACTCGAGTTCTCCCATTTTTAGCTCTCAGTAAGTGAGAGGCTCCCCCTGTGAGCTGGCACCATCCCATGCTGTGTGCTGGGCACTCCTGCACAGCCCTCCCTTCCACTGCCAGCCATGCCCAGGCTGCTGTGGGGGCCACTCTGAGCCACTCTTCATGAGCAGAGAAACATCCTTTGACTGAGGAATGAAAGCTGACAGTCGGTCTGACTCCTCCTCTGCTCATCTGCACCAGCTTTCACATCCAATCCTRCTTCAAATGCAGACATTTAACTACAGGGGCTCTCGGCTTTCATTTTAAAATAAAGCTGCAGCTCTGCATCCCTGCCCTTTATTTCGGGGCTGGGTTTGGCAGAGGGGTTTGTGTTGTTCTGCCTTACCCAGGGCACTCCAGATCCCACAGCACAGGCCAAGCAGGTGATTCCCTTCTTGCAGAACATGCTGCAGTGATGGGGAACASTGATTCCATCTCTCTGAGTTTATGGCCAAAGCACTTTGGAGACAATTCCTCACRTCCCTGAGGGCAGATGAAAACGATTCCCTGTGTGGAATTGCTGTTATCCCACTACTGCCAGCACTGATAATGAACCCTGAAATGAGCTGGTCCACCTCTCCCTTGGCCAGGACAAGCTGCAGGAAGGTCACTAAATGGGAGGACACAAGAACTGAGGAGCAGAGCAAAGAATCCAAGCAAAAACCATCTCAGCAGTCTCCTCCCCTGATGCAGGAACACTCAGATACTCACAAGAGGGGCTCACACCAAAGTGAACTGCAGCTGAGAAGTTCCACCAAGTGACGGAATGATCCCTGGGCAGGCTGCCCTGCTGAGATACCAGGGACACAGACCCAGCTGCCAGGAAAGCAGCTCAGTTTGCTGCACACTTCCACCAGAGGAGGCAGGAAGCAGCAACATATGCTCCATCAAAACCAGAGTCACAGCAGGACTCAGAAGGAACCATATGGAAACTGCTTTTTAAATATAAAGTGAAGGGCATTCTAATAATGCTGATGTMATGCTGTAATCTCTGGTTTATACCCTCACTGATCTCGGATGCTTGCAAAAATAATTGAAGCAACACTGAATATATTCCCAATTTTTTTGCTCATCCAGTTCTGTTTCATGGTTCTTTGTAGGCAGCTACAATTTCTATGCATATATTTCTTATCAGATGTATGCTTTTCCCATTTGCTCATCAATTATGTGCATTAACTCCTTAATGTCTTGCAGCTTGAAATCCTCAAGCCCTGCTAGCCCTATTTTTAGTTTTGACTGGCACAGTCAAAGAATGAAGTTTCCAAGTAATAGCATTAATAAAGATTTATGAAATCTGAAAATTAAATTATTTAAGTTTTCACCAAAAAAAWMTYTTTTTTTTACTGTACTRTGAAACATATGTAAAGTCTTAGCAYRTTCTAGAAATACATACAGCAGCACAATTATCCTGCAGATATAAATTGACTGAGCAGAGCCACCTTGACTTTGATCACAGAATTACAGSATGGTTTGGGTTGGAAGGCACCTTAATACAGATTTTCTGGCRGCTCATATTTATATCAAAATGCTTTAATCAATATTGAGCAGCTAAAGCAGCCACTGTCAKGAAAACACGTAAAAATGAATTTGTACAACCTACAAGGATGATGCAGTGCCTGAAATAATTCCAGGGGAAAAAAAGAAATCTTACATCCTAAAACCAGCTTTGGGCAATGACTTTTTTTTTTCCTCAGTGGCAGCAAACTGCACAGAGGGAGAAGTGATYCCTTGATTTGCCAACACAATGCTCCTGCAGGAATGGAGCTGCAAGCTGACCTGGAGGGAAAAGTCAGCACGAGTTCATGCACCACTGTTTGAAGAGCAGACCTACTTTACTTGCACAGCAAAACTGCTGCTCCAAATCCACAAATGGCAGCCAGACACATGCTAACACAGCAGTTTCATGGCACAGGAATACATTAACATTTATCAAACCAAACCACAATTAATTGGGTGCCACCAGAAAAAAGAAAAAAAAGTTTTCCTGCCAGCAGTGGAAGAAGGGAAGAACTCCCGTGGATTTGTGCCCTATATCCATACACACACACCTCCATCCATCATTAACAGTCCTTGCTCTTTATCCTTCCCAGGGACATTCCCAGTAATCTCTCCCACTGCTTCATTCCCCMAAATCCCTGAAGACTTAAACCACTTCTCTACTACCCCTCTACTCCTGTTGAGACCCCTTCTCCCTGGCAGTATCTTTATTTCCCTTAAACCWTCCAGCATTCCTTCCATAAGTTCTTGAACAACCTCCAGGGTCCTGACCACAGCCTGRGGCTGCATTTCCCTGGTGGAGAGGAATCAGTTTGAGCACCTTCCCTCTGGACAGCCAGCAGTTTCATCTGCTTCCCTGAGCCTTTTCTAGAGACTGGATGCATCTGCTCTGCCTTCAGGTGGGTTTTAAACTGGTCAATGGGCTCTGAAGGGACTGGAAGAAGGTAGAGGAGAAAGATGAACTGGAAGAAAAAAGCAGAAACAGAACTATCCTAAACAAACTTGAGTTCCTTACCAAAGTACCTTAAACAGACAAGAGAAGGTGAAGGGAAGGTGAATCAGGAATACAACATTTCCCAGTAAAACAAAAGCACATCAGGACAAGGGAGGCTCCCTGAGCACAAGGCTCATAAGAACTGAGGAGATCCCAGAAACAAGATTTCCTGTGATTTCACMTCCATTACCCTAAAGAGTGTGACTCCTACCCTGTTCCACTGCATTTAGCAATGTGCTGCTGTACTTCATGCAAGCAAGAGACAGAGCATTTGCATAACTTGGCAGGTTTTGTATGCTTTTACTCTAAAACATTCAGCTTGTTCAGCAACTTTTTCTGTCATTATCTGTTCTGAAGCAGTGGACTGTGCCTATCTCACATCTTTTCATCATCTTTCAGTTCAGCTCCTCATCAGCTGAGGAGGATTTTTACTGGAGGAGATGGCTTGTGACATCCCCCAAACTGGCAATGCCACACATACATCTCTGTCAAGGTGCAGCTTGACAAAGTCCAGCTCTGTTTCATMTCACAAAATGGAGCTGACAATAAGAGAAGGGCAAGAGGAGGTTTCTGTTCTTTGGCTACTGGCAAATGAAATCCAAAGGTTTATCTGGGACTTGTCATCCCCATGATTCTGCACTGGCCACTGCCCCTGAGCACAACCCAAAGGCACTGCTGGAGTCACCCCCAGMAATGATTCAGCCTCTGCTGGCCCTGAAAACCAAAAACCATCACAACACTGGGGATGGTTTTGGGTGCTCACAGCAGCACAGGAAAGAGAAGTGAAATCCAAAAATCTGCATGGCATGCTCTACCCATAGGATGGGTACTTGCTTGTGAGCCTGTAGACCACAAACATCCCTTCTGCAGCTCCCTGAACTCCCCAGCAGCAGCACATTTCACCAGGCTGCCTGTCCCAAGCTGTTTTCTCTGATCAATGAGCAGCCATCAGTGAGATGGGAGACTCCTGTGAGCTCCTGGGCATCTCAGGCTGTGAGTGGGAGCTACCACCAGCTTCATATGACCAGCTTAAAGGAAGGAATGCATTTTTTCTGCAGGAAGAGTTTGTAAAGCACACATTTCTGCTAAGCCAGGAGGGTATTGATGTGTTAGAGGCTGTGAGGGAGAGAGGGGTGCAGTCCAAACTGCACCTCCATCCCGTGGGGATGCTCTCCAGTCCCTGGAGGTGCCTTCCTCTGGAAGGAGCCAGGCTCTGGCAGCAGATGAAACACTGSAAACTCATTTCTGTCAGCCTGTGGGCTCAGCCTCAGCACAAACACCCCTGCTACCACTCCTTGTTCTTGCTGTGCTGCTGCAGCACAGTTCAATTGATTCTTACTGGGATTAGCTCAACACAGCCACAGGTTTATGTGATTTTTTGGGGGGGGGAGGGGCAAGATAAGAATTATGGAGAAAGAAGAAAAAGGCTTTTTTCATTTATTGGATTGTTAGCTCACTGTGAAGATAAAATATGCACATTCTGTATTAGGCCTTTGTTGGCCATGCATGGAGCACAAAGAACTAAAAAAGCACTAATTACCAGGAGCCAGGATTAGTCTCTCCTGGCCTGTGGTAAATAGGAAGGTGAGTTTTAATTGCAGAGCAAGGAGATTAAGCAACGKGAATTTTCTGACAAGAGCCATACGAAAAAGGCGAGTAAATTACCCCTTGTGATCTAAAAATATAAAAATGAAGAATTCATTATGGCTTCCCATGAAAAAAAAAAAAGCCACAGCTTCTTTCTTCCTAAAAATTCAGCCTAGGACAAAGAGGCACTGATCACATCCATCCTGCATTTGCAAAGCAGCTCCACAGTGATGTCCAGAACTCCCCAGCCCTGTGAATTTGGGATCAGGAAAGACATTTATTCAGGAGCCTCTGGAGCTGCTGGTGTGCATTTCCCTCTCAGTGACACCAGCCCCTGTGTCACCCCACCAAAATGCCACACGAGGGGAAAGCATCACCACCTCTGAACATTTCCCTTTTCTGAGCGCTCATTGTTTAAATCTGAAAGAGCTCAATCACACAGCTGAGAACAAGCATCAATATGCAAGGGGTCTTGGCACAAGGGAAAAAGGCATTGCTGTGTGGCTGTGCAGAATCTCTGCTGGAAGGAATAGGCACACAGAAATATATATATATATATATATATATATATATATAAATACACTTTAGACCCTTAAGAACATTCTTGCTTCTAAAAATTGCCAGTTTTGGAGCCTCTGAGCTGTGCTAACCTCCAAGCAGATGGAAGCAGAGCTGGAAGCAGGCTCAGCAGGGCAGGGGAGTGGGAGAAGCAATGAGGCAGGCTGCAGAAGGAGAATATTCTCATTTTCCAGCAGCAGAGACATTTTTTTTTTAGCATCTCCACAGATGTTGGCCGATTTACACAGCTCATGAGAAATACAAGTTAGAAAATAATCTGGAGCATTTGGAACAGCATTCAGCTCCTGAGTGTGGTGCTCATTTCCCTTTGAGTCTGTTCAGCAAAGTTAATGAAGCACTAACGAAGCAGGTTTCCTTTTTGTTTATTGTAGGAATTGCTGGGGTTCAGTAAAATCTGAGCTTCCTTTAACTCATATTTTGCTTGGTTTTATGTGGTAGATGCACATAAGAAAGAATGGGCTCCTACTGCAAATTTTTTGTTGGCAAAAAGAACCAACCACTGAGCTCAGCAGGGACACAATGGTTAAAAAGGCCTGAAGATAAAATAAAATAGATTGAGGAGTGAGGAGGGCTGGGGCAAGGAGGCTGGAAAGGGCAGGCAAGCAGGAGAAAAGACCACCAGAGTGAATTAAACTGTGCAAGTCCCACTTCCCTRTATTAGAATGGATGACTTTGGAAGGGATGCAAGGTTATAATGAGGAAAGCTGAAGGAGAGACACCAAACCCACACAWAACTCAGGGTGAGTACAGACTAATGCTTTCTAATTCATGATTATTAATAGGCTAAAGTCACTTGTCTCAAAAGCATTTGTCAGCTGGAATGCTGATTTTTATAAATGGGCCATCATTAACAGAGAATATTCAGGATTATTCTCCAAGTGGTGAAGATTTCTTTCATGTGGCTACAAGAAATGAAGAGGATTCAATATTTCTGCAATCTTTCTGTGGCYTTGCTGCTGACTTACAGCATAAGGCAAAAGAAGTTCAATCTTTTTTACTCCAGACCTCCCAAAGCAGTTTTCTTGTTTCAGTCCAATCAACCTCATTTTAAAAACCTGCTGGCTTTGCTTCATTTTTATTGCCACCAATATGAAAGCAGACAAGAAAGCAAAATGCAGCTCCTCAAGGCAGAACATTGAGCAGCAAGGGGAGATTCAGCCTGAACCTCACAGAATGTCCATGCCCTCACTGATATTTGAAGTGTACACAAAAGGCAATAAACACCTCGTTCAAAACCACCAAATAACCCAAAATACCAGCCAGCTCAACACAACCAAAAGACAAATTGGAATAGCAGAAAATCACTTTGGGATTGTGTCTTTCTCATAGGAAATATAATTTAAAGTATTTTTTTTTAAATCAGCCAGAACACCTTTTCTTTTTTTCAAATATTACTAAGGATCCTTTCCTACATTTCTCCTCCTTAAATGCCATGTCCTCTGCATGCRCTCACATTATTGATTTCCTGCAAACAGCTTTGCTCCTACATTCCTGCTTTCACTTCTCTCCCCTCCATGAAATCTCTAAAAACTCATCACCTGGATGATTTTGAACCTCCCAGAGCAGAGACAAAACCACCCTGGCACAGCTGTCCCCTGTGCCCACCAGACAAGAACATTGCAATCAAGAACTTGCCAGGCTCACCCCTCTCTTCTGCTGCCTTGCAGATATTGTATTTCCAATCAGAATAAAATCCCTGAGCCCCAAGCTCTGTGTGAGTGGCTTTCCTGGCTCACTGAGATGTTTTGGACATTCACAGGTAACTCTGTGACCTGGCTCCATTTCTGCACCTCTTCCCAGCCACAACTTCCCAAAGTGCATTTATTTCCACACATTAACCAGCATTCTGCCTCCATGAATTTGATTTATTAAAACTCACCACCAGCAATTTAGCAAAAGAAAGATGTATTTGGGGCACAAACAGGAGAAGCAAATCAGAGCAGAGTAATTCTTCTGCCTCTTCATCACACCTTTCAAAAAAACCCCCAGAGCATTCATCACACCAAGAATGTGTCCTCCCAGTAACAGCACACTCTTCATCCATATGCATATACTTATTCCAGACTACAGTTAATTATTTCCCCAGTAAAATTATTTCTATGCAAATTTAAATAATGTTCATAGCTCAGTGAAATGAAACACATGCATGAAGAATAACTGCAGTCAACAGACAACCAGACCAGATGTTAATATTTCTCATTTGTTCTKAGRAAAATGGAGAGTGTATTGCAGAAARAAAGAGAGAATGACAGCATTTCTAGATCTCTGAGCCTGAAACACACAACTGGGGGGTATCAGACCACTTTCTCATGGCATATTGAAGGTGATGCCCACATTGCAGTCCATAAAAACAAATGCAAACCCAACCCACGAACTCCTCACCCCTGGAAGTCCCACTGCAAATGTAAAACCTGGATAAAGTAGAAGGGAAGCACTTTGTTTGAGTCTCAAATGATGTTCAACATTTTTTCTGACAAGTCTCCTTCATCCAGGTGCTCACAATTTCACTGCAGCAAGCACAGCCTGTGCTACAAAGCACTGATGAGGGCTGCTTAAATACATGTTCTTCCAGCAACTGCAATGAGGGGATTTAAAGACAGAATTCAAGTGATTTGTGATTCATTTCTGCATCTCAATCTCAGCACTGAAAAGCTTCAGCCCTCATTTTTCTCAACAAATGTGCAATTTGATGCACAAATGAATATTCAGCTGGTGGAAGTGAACAAAAAGCATCTCACAGAACACCAGGCTGCAAATGCTGCTCTGTTTTGGGAGCCGGAGAGTGGCACAGAATGACTTTTTTCACAGTCTGTCATCACTGGGGAGCATGGGCAAGGCTGGAGACAACACAACACCCACACCAGCCAGGGCACAGAGAATGTCCCAAATGCCACTGCATTAAAAACTGCATTAATTACCACTGTGCCAGCCCCACACACAGATTGCCACCAACCCAGGAGTTCTAAAGGAGTTGTGCATTTTTAGTTAACATCCCACTGAGCCAGCAAAACAACCACCCTGATCCACCCCTGCAAGGCAATGCCACTTCACACAGGCAAAATCCTGTACAAATCCTGTACAAAAATCCTGTACAACCCCATTTACACTTTCCAATTCCCCCTGGGACACACAAAAATGGTTTTTCAAACARAAGCCTGACCAGAGACACTGAAATTCTGCAGTTCCACACAATATTCACACCCAAGAAGCACGTGGCAGACACACAGGGTGGTGAAGGAAAGAAGTAGGAAGTGGTCTTTCATTAAAGGGCTTGAGACAAAATTATTCCAGCTGTTGAAACAAGGTTTAATTTCATTTCTGTCAGGCTGCACTGGATTAAGTGGCCTGGAAGTGTTCACATGACAAGGTTAAAATGCAAACAGCTTGGTCAGGGCAGTTGGGAGTCTTTGAAGGTGTCAGTGACAAAATTGGGAATAATTTTGTCTCCTCCACGTTGTGTCCTTGAGGAGTCCCCCAGAACAACACACASCAATGAGCAAAGCAGGATCACTCTGCTGCTTGCTGAAAACCACCAGGCTTTTGAATTCCAAGAGCATCTCATGTACCTTAGGAGACAACATAATTAATGGGGTTTGCCTGCCTTTCAACTTGAAAAACCTTGAGAGWGCAGGTCCAGGCCACACAAAGGGCACTCTCTCCATCATCAGGGCTTTTAAAAGCACCTCAGATGAGACACAGATTAAAAAAAAAAAAATCATCCAGTGCTGTTAGACACTGCAGGAATGTTTATAGACATGTGTGCATGCACTGCATCTTTAAACATCTCCCACAGGCCAAAATGGAGATTTTTGAGATTGAGAAAACAGGATTAGATTTTATTAGGCTGSTCCAACACATGGGGACTTGTATWAAAACCTCTATTRSTGTTATGCAGATCTTGTAACAGTTTTGGAATGACCTGGTAATTATCAACAACGTTCTTCACTTCTTTATTAACATTCTCCAGTCAGCCTAAAAGCCTATTTTTAGATTTTATTTATTTAAACTCACTGCTTCTAGATCTACCTTATTCATTCACCACAAATGAAGGAAACTTTGCTAAGTGATGATACGGACATTAAAAAAAATTAAATAAAAAAAAAAGGAAATAAATCAAGCTTGCTCCAAATCCTTGCAGTTATTTAGCTGCCTCACTCCCCATGAGTTTCTTAAATGCTGTAATTGCCATTGACCTTCCCTGTCATTTAAGGCTCTTAAAYGTGCAGGGAAGGTCAGAGGCAGTAAATTGCCAGCACCCTTGACTGAAGCACATTGATCAAGGCCAGTTTAGCACTTGCTTAGTTTAGCAGATAAAAGTGTGGCAGTCAGCATTTCTAAATAAATTCCACCATTTCCAGATAGTGATGTACGATTTCCACAAACGTGGTGACTCAGCAGCTGAAAGAGATGAAAACAAAAGAAAATCTCAGGGGTTTTARGAGAGGCCAATGCATAATTTAGCCWGTCTTTTTAATAGATTAAAAAGTCCCTAAGGAATTGGGTAAAAAACACCTTGAAACAGCACCAGAATGGTTTGGCACAGACCAAAGGTACAAGGGAAGCACAAAGAGAATGAAGTTTGAAGCMCTGCTGTGGAAACACAAATGCTCTGTTCAAGTATTTGATGTGATGCTATGTTTAGAAACCATTAAAAGATGAAGATCTGAAAAAGACATTTGAAGACTCACTTTGTTTACGAGTGGCAATTTGCTTTTCTTTTGAATAGATGRGCTTTAAGATCAGGTGAATTACRAAAAAATATTGTGGATTCTGGTTTWATTAGGCATGTTTTTGTTAGTGTTTCCAGTGGATGTATCTGCTGTTACCTGTCACTGTGTGATAGCACACTCTGCTCTTTGTTATGATGGCCTGACCCCAAGGGATGTCTATCTAAAATTAAATTTTATGTAATTTTAAAAAAAATTACATAAAAACAAAACTTGCTGTAACTTTTGAAAACAGCTGTGTTAGCACTGCCAACCATTCCTGGCTGGGACCAATTTTCCCTCCACAGTTTAGCAGCTCCTGCCTGGAATTTTTGCTTGTATTAAAGACAAAAAAGGAGTGTTACCAGCCAGGTTTAGCTGCTGTGCCAGCAAAGCCCCAAACAACAAGGTCCAACAGGGTTCATAAATGGGAATAAAACTCCCACCAAAGCATGGCTGCAGCTGGAGCCACCCAGAATTTAGCTGTGAAGGCTTCAAAAACAGCCAAGAAGAAACCACTGCCTCATTTAGCACCAGAAAACCCAAAGATGAGGTGAATCCAGAGAGAAYCAGGCTTGTGGGTATTCCCACTATCCAGATCCTGTATCCCCTCACATCTTCCTCTCTCATCAGCCACAGAYCAGAGGATGGTGGGGACAGGATGTCCCAAACCCCTTCACTGAAGGAAGATACTGTGGTGGGCATGGCACACTCAATAAGATTTGACTGATTTCCCCATCAAATCTGGAGGCAAACCATCAATGCTGAAGTTTCTCAATGCCTGGGTTTTMTTCAGACACAGGGCTTTGATCACTGTCTTTTGTCAGACACAACTTACACCCTGAAAGGTGACATTTTCCAGAACAATCTGACCAGGTATTGAACACCCAAAGTGGATTTTGCCTACAAGCCAACAAGTCATCATTTAGAAAAAAATAGATCAAATACTACAAGCAATAAAAACTCATTTTTAAACTATGCAGATTTCTTCAACTTGTAGAGAGAAACACAATGTAGTTTTTCCACTTGTGGATGTCAAAGCTTCACTTTTCCTAATGATTGCCACTGTTCTGAGGAATGTCAGAGCTGCTACACCTTTCCACCTAACAAGTGATGGGCTTCAGAAAACCCCAACCCTTCAAAAAAAGTGATGATTTACCAGGAAAACAGGAAACAATCTGGTTCAGAGATGAAGAAAGCCCAATCCCCACAGCAAACCCTCWAACCTCCATAGAGATGAGTAAGCATCAAGGAGTCAGAGCTGCTGGAGCTGCCAGCTCTCTCCTTATCAGCCCCCAGTATGTGGATGCTCCAGGACTCCAGATAAGCCTCAGGGAACATCAAGATAAGAAAATAGCTCTCTTCCTCCCTCGAAATCCTGCTGTCACTTTGACCACAGAAAGCAGAAGGTTCTCCATGGACACCCAAATATAAAACTTTAACTGGGTAGAGAACTGAAAACCCAACAGGCACATCTGAATATTTACATTTGGATATATACACCCAGTGTGTATGTACCTTGGAACAGATCTGTAAATGTTTCCACTGTGTACTGCTTGTAAAATTTCAGGGCTTGGAGAAGTGCCCTGCTTGCCACGTCACTGCCTCTGCTGCCAGGGCAAGAAGGGGGCTAATAAAATAAAATAAGCATCAGCAGGAGAGCTCAGTGTGAGAAGCAAGTTTGGTAAGAAAGGAGGCCACCCTCAGGCTYAAACCTCAAAAGGAAACGAGTGGGCAAGAGGAGAGGAGAGGAAAGGAACAGCAGGTGGCTCGAAAAATGATGCATTCAGACCAATGACAACTTCTCACAACAAAGACATCACAACCAGACACAGAGATGCTGAAAGCCCAACTCACAYTTTATTGAGCATCTGCTGTGAAAGATGCTCTTCCAGCACGATTAAGATAAATTTTTTAGAAGTAATTTTTTTAATTAAAAGCCCACAAAAAGCTCACAAGGTCTAAAACCTGGGTAAGGCTCTTTCCATGTTTTGATTTCTGTTGAATTTATCCTCATAAGTGTTTTCAGAAATGTATTGTGTAAGGAGCTGTGCAGATGCAGGAGGCAGCACTGGAATTTAATTCCATTTCAGGGAGGATTATGGCTGTGAAAAGGCCAGCAGCACCTCTTCATCCACCCCATAACCCCACCTGGCATTCTCTTTTCCCAACAACATTAGAAACCAAAGTTTTCAAGCTTCTACAGTTTCCAAGCTTCCAAACTTTCCAAGTTTCCAAAGTGCTCTGCTTGTGCTGGGTGGAATTTGTAGCAGCCCCTGATTCTCACCTGGGCACTGAGGTTAAAACAAGCTTTAAGAGTTGCCAGTGGTTTATTCCTGCAAGTAACACAAAACTCCTGTCATAAGGACACTAAAGCTTCATTTTCCATTCATCCCAAACGTGCTAAAAAAACATTTTTGCCCTCATTTCAGATTGTGACACAGTGTGTTGAAGACCACACAGTTTTTTGTATGAAAAGGATCCCTAATTCAAATGGACAACAGACAGAAAAGAGTCTTTAAAGCCTCTAAATTGTTTATGATAAATAACTATGTGCCTGTACAAGTTCATTTCATAATAAAAAAAAATATTGGATGAATCAGTAGAGTTGCACAAGGAAGGAAACATCATCCAACACACATACAGAGGCCTATCAGAAAAGTTTCCTTTGCTTTTCTACACCCACTCATWTGCAATTAACTTTGTTTTCTTTTTAAGCAAGGAGAAAACAGCTACAGAGATAGMATTAATCTTTGCTTGACTAATTCCAGATCTGTAGATGACCTCTGCACACAYTTGCAGTTAAAAGTAGCCCACCAATTCCACTGGAGAAACATTAAACACAGTAATTTCACAGAGATTTACACACCAAAATAAAACCAGAGGAAAACCACTGGGGGAAAAAAAAGGCTTCTATAAAACAGAGTTGCTTCACTGTGTCTGCAGGATGAGAGGCTCTACACCACCAAGGAAATGGGACATTAAAACCTATTTCATCCCATGATAATGTGCATTATAAAGTCAGAGAGCTGATGACTCAAATCTGGAAAAAAAACCAATAACACACCACAGCAGTTTGCACTGCTACCCTGCAGAACATGAGRCTTCAAAGCTCACATTAAACCAGCAACTGCACCTTTAATTCTTTATTCCCCCATCACCTGGGACAGCACAGCCAGCACCCACAGAACAGATCCTGTCTSCTCAGCCCCTTSCTCCTGCCCTGGGTCACTCCCCCCATCACAWGSAGAGCAGATGAGAGTGGCTAACTCAGCTGAGCAAAGACCAAAACACAAAAAAACCCAGCAGTTTCTCTGGGGTTGCTGTTACCTGGTGTCAGTGCCTCAGCCCATGGCAATGCTCAGCTGCAGACACCCTCACTCTGGCACSGTGGAGGAGGCAACAGGAATGTGAGCAGGCTGCCAGGGAAGGTGGGACTGTTTCTCTTGGCAACAGCACCAGCTCATGCCAGCTAAGAGCAGCTATTATTTAAGGCCATAATAATTGCAAGGTGAAGTACCTTTGGAGATGTGCTTGTTTGGTTTCCTRCTTTTAGCCAAAAAGAATAGAAAAGTTAAATTTTTAATAAAAGTAACCCACTGGAATCCTTCCTTTTGAGTTACTTTAAAATGAGACATTGTTCTTTCAGCCACCACCATCRTGCAGCTTCCTTGGTGGGATACCTTGAGGAGGAACAGCCAATCCTCCCAGCTGCTTTTTAAGCATACCAAATTTTGGTATGCTTTGTGCCATTCACATCACAGGAAGCATGAGAGCCACATCTCAGGGCTCTAAACTGTAACTGGAAAAAAAAAAAAAAAGGATTCTTCTGGCATTGGAGCAGAGGCAGGAAGCAATGCCAGCCTTCTCCTGGATGGGACTACAAAACAGATTAACAAGGCTCTYTATGTTCTCTGTGTCTCATGCACATTTTATCCTGGGTGTTGCAATACTCCATCACTGCAACCACTGACAGCCACCTACCACCAGCAGCAGCAGCTCCCTTTGGAAGTAAAGAAATTCATGTTTTTACAGGCCAAAAATTCTTACAGTTCTCCCCAGGACCAGAATTCATTACAGAGTCACTTTTAAAGCCATGTATCAGTTTGAAAAAGGACTTTCTCAGCTTTCTGAAACAAATATTTCCTATGCAGGCATGTAAGCAAAAGCCATTCCCCTGCAGCCACAACAGGCACCCAAAGCTGTCAGGATGAATCCAGCTGCCCACAGAAATGGGCACAGCCACAGCAGTGAACACAGACCTTGTGCTGAGCAGCAAAAACAGGTATTTTGGTTCCTTACATTGATGGGAGTGGCAGTAACAGGGAAGGGAAGTCACCATCTTTTCTCAATCACAATCAAGAGTGACATTAGTGACTCCAAAAAAACCCCCAAATTCTAGGGGACGTGAACAAGAACAGCACCCACCAAACTTTCTCCACTTCTAAATCCTTTCCCTGCCAAAGTTTCCCAAGGATTCCAGTTCTGAGGTGACAAGTTATTTGTGCAGAGTAACAAATGTTCCTCGCTAATAAAGAGGCAAATACTCATCTCTTGCAGTGACAATATTGCATACCACTGAGCCACAGTCACAAAAAAAACCAAGAAACATTTAAGTTTGGCAGAGCTTGGATGTTCTGTGACCAAATCAAACTCTGCCATCAGCAAACCCTTGAGAAGAACAGGGGTCTGACACCAGTGCAGCAGTCCCAGTCCAAGGCCAAGCATTCAGTGGGATTTTAACCCCAGTAAAACACTTGTGTACAACAAGGCACTGAGCTCTTACACAAAATCACACCCCTGTCCCTGGCACAGAGACAGTGGGGAGCCCAACAACCTGAAAAATAGACAGACAAAAAAAAGGAGAAAAAATTCAGGAAGAAATTACTGAATTCTTCAAGAAATTGTCTGCCTCCACAAATGCTGCTACCTGCAGAGCAAACACATTGGCCATGTTTTTGTGATGCCAGTGCCTCACCCAAACATTCTGTGACTAATGGGCATCTGGAAAATCATGTCCCAYGTATCCACAGTCCACAGAGAGGGCACAGCATGTGGAGAGGTCTGATAACTGCAGCAACTCCAGTGTTTACCTTTCTGCTTGCTTTTAAAAACCATTTCAGTCCTCCATTAGATAATTACAGGTTTCATCTTCTCACTTTCAAGGTTTATTTTCAAAACACTTCTGTCACTAAAGCAATTTCTAAGTTATCTACTTGCCAAAAGCAATTTAGGGACTTTCACATGACAGCAGTGAAGCATACAAAGTATTCCCTTCTTGCATACAAAATAGKGGTGTTTAACTTCTTTTTCCTCTCAACATTATAAAAAAAAAACCATGTGAATCAACCTGCTTTTTCAGAACTAGTGACAAAGTGCCTTACCACTGTAATGACATTCACCTAAAGTACACTCAAGGTAAATGAGAGATTTTGCACACTCAGTACAAGGGTTCATGAAAACATGCATGATGCTGACAAAAGGAGGTAACAAGGTGCTGAGCTATTAGAAACAATGTTCAGATTGAAAATTTGCATCAGACACAGAACACTGCAATTGTGTTATTTTCATCATGATGTTTAAGGAGCAACACTGAGATAACTTGGTTAGGTTTTTCCCCCTTCTCATCCTTTATCATAAAATACCAGAAATTTAAAGCCAATATACTCTGTTTTTTTCCTAGAAACCTTCCTAACAGAAACCTTCCCCAAAAAGCCTTGAGAGGTGTAGGTGAATGCTGCTGTACCCCCCAAAAACCCAAGGTACCAACTGTGCCTGCAGCAGGGACCTGCTCTGCARCAAACAGCTCCAGCTGAGAGGAAATGGTGAATCACATTTTCTGTATTTTTAGCTGATATTTGTTTCTTTTTTCTTCAATGATTTATTTAAAGCTGTCCCTCAGTCTAAACKTTTCCACACACTACACTAAAAACAAAAACCCAACTGCTGTTCTTTCTGTAATGGACATCAGACTCCTCCTTGCTATCTTGGTTTTTAAAAAGCCATGAAGTTATTAGTTTTTGAGGTGATGCAAAACTAAACAYGCTGCTCTGAAAAAGCCTGTAATTAAGCAGGCTGTAATCATTTTTCACTATCTGGCTCCTTTTCAAAGCACACGTCATTCTTTTGTTCTTCCTCGCAGTGTATTCTCATGGCAGCAGCAACCATGCTGATCCTAGGCATTAATTACTGTTTGGGAGAGTGGAAAGGAGGAGGGCAAAGAGAATGGGGAGAGCAAAGGAAACAACACTGCACATTTGCACAAAACACCTCATGGTGATAATTTGAAAAAGCAGCTTACAAACACCGACCCACACGGKGCTTGTTGGAGGATTTATCTGCTCCTTTTAAGGACCCAACCTTGTAACAATGATCTTTAGTTGCTTAGCCTAAAGGAGATATTGGAATCAGAATCTATTTTTAGTTGACAAAAAAAATTTTAAAATCACAGCTAAGCTAATATACATATTTATATTTACGGAAACTATTTGCCTGGGTTATTTTCAAAATGCCCCAGAGAGGTCTGCTATTAATCTAAATTAAGATCTATTCCTACATGAGAGAGAATAATTAAAATTAGCCTGGGTATTAATGAGTTTCTAATGCAGCCTCTCCAGGTGCAAGTGACAATTTTTAGACATGCAATGACAAGGTACTCAATGCACACAACAAGGGGAGCCACAGACTCCTACCACTATCCTCTAACCATGAGCTCCATGCTCATGGTTTTTACATGAAGAAGCTGGAATCTGTGCAGTTGTCTTTTTTTTTGAAGCATATTAATAGCTCAGTGATAATGAGTGCAGAACAGTAATTACTCAATCACTCATTAAGTCCCTTTCGAAAGATCCCCATAGCAGCCAATGTTTCCCTGCTCCATTCCACCCTCTGAATTGCTACTCAGCTTGTGTTGAGCAATAGATTCTCTTTGAGGTGAAGGCTGGAATCAGGCCTGGGAAAAAATGATTATTTGAGGAACATAAAAGTTTTATGTGTCTGGCACTCCAAAGAGTACAGAACGATCTGAGGCCCCACAGGGTGGGATTTGTGCTATCAGTGTTTGTGCTCCATGCTCAGAGGATGCTCAGAGCCACATCTGCCTGGGCCGGCTCGAGTTCAAAGCTGAGAGCCTTGGCTTACAACCTCAGGTACAATAATGTGCTAATACAGCCGTGTGTGTGCTCTAAATTGGATCTGCCCCACGCTTAACCAGCTCAGAGCAGGTGCAAAACGAGCCAAAGGTTATCTCTGAAAAATCAATACAGAATTCATTTATATATATGGTTATAAAGAAGATTTGGTGASCTTTTTCACTGTAATTTTAGTGGCCATATGAAATGACCACAGCTTTTAGGTTTCCAAGCTATACAAAAGCATACATGCTGTTATTATAGRTATGTCTCCATGCTATGATTATATAACTTGACTGTAATGAGAGAAATCATTGGCACCAGAAGGAACTGAGGAATCCAGAGTATCCAGGAGAGAAATCTGAAGGAAACATCATCCAAAATTCTTTCACATCTCCAGCTGCTTTTCAAGAGACACTATAGCCCAGAATCTGGAYTGAAAAAGAAACRCAGATGTTGCATAATGTCTGTGTRTAAATGCTTCAGAATTTGTTCTTGCATGCAGTATCCTAAATAGCATCCCAAATCCCAGATACTGTATGCACAAATGTATAAAAGCACAGATGTGTTATCCCAGACAGCCTTTAAATTGAGTCAAATAGAAGCTCTGCACTCTCTTGTACAGCCTGGCTTGTTCCTGTCTCGACTTTCACCCATCCTGGTGTTCAGCAGGAGGATGTGTGAGCTCTTGGTGGCTCTTGAACTCTGACACCTCTTGGTCTTGCCAGGCTCCTTCACTTCATCTTCAGGRAATTTAATCATGTTTATGGATAACAGAGTGACAAAGCTTGCAAGGCAAGTGACAGGGGCTGGGAATTTACATCACAGGACAGCAGAAGGAAATTCTGCATTTCCTGATGGTTTTCGTACCTGTGTATCTCAGTACTTTTCATCTGAAATAGATTCTAACACCTCACCACAGCATAAAGCAGCACAACATTTCCAAGCTGTATTCCTGTGGATGTGACATCCATCAAGGGAAAAAACAAAGACATATTTTCTAGGATCAACAGAACAGTTAATAAGAGCATAAATTATAAAAACGTTCATCTAAGCAAGCTAATCTATCATGCTAATCTTGAAGCATTAAGTGTAAAATACAACACTTAACAGGCCAAGAATGTCAAGCATGCAAACTGATAATCGTTTGAACTGGCCTTGCTGTGCCAGACCCAACTCTGCCAGTTTTCCATCAACCATAAAACATTGATAGCAACTTAAATGATTGTGGCATGCAGAAAATATCGTATTATTTGTGTGTTGATAGATTATATATTAGCATAGGAATAGGTTTGAGGGATAAAAATTTCTGATGGAAAGAATTCAAATTCAAAACAATTCTCATCTGCTCCAGACTTCTAAATCACTTGCAGCTGGTAAACACTGTTAGCAGCAGTACAAAGACACCATAAGGCTTTGTTCTGAGGCACTAAAACCTGCTRTTGTCAGAGAACACATCACCAAAGTTGATCCAAGAACACAGACTTCGGAAAAACAAAGAAAAAAGTCAACATTTTCCTTCATAAGGTACAAAATCCTAGGAAAGATGTGATGTAGGACTGAAAGAACCTGAGTTTTTGTAAATGGTATTTACTTTCCAGTCTTCCCCTACAAAGGACACAASGTATCAACTCACTCCTATTTCTCTTCCCCCTTGATTGGGATGGAAAATTCTCTTYTTGCTTGAGGAAACTCAAGGTTAGGGTAGCACATCTCAGTCAGCCACAGTTCCCAGCAGTTTGCTGGCTATTTATTGGGTGATTCATACCCAGACTCTTATCAAATATGGRCATGAATCAGCAGTTTAAGGAAAGACAGAAGGAGCATCATTTTCGTGATTATTTACTGAAAATTCAGACTTCCTCATAGATAAAATGTCATTTAAAAAGCAAAAAAACCTCCAACAAAATGCTATTACTGGAATATCTCTGAAGTCAGTGCTGATGAGAAAAGGTTGCTATTCCCCTAAAAGTGGAGTCACTGTCTTAGTCACCAACCTTGGGCCAGACCCAAGGGGACAAACAGCTGCATTCAGGTTAAAGGCCAATCCAAACCCATCTGTGTGACAAGATTTGATCCTGCGAGTCAAAACTTCATCTGCATTTCTTGCAATGCAAGTTATTAACACTGGAGCAAGCTTATCATCAACCTGGTAATTACTGCTCTTCTCTGTGTGGATGAAAGGAGCCTCCAAGGGCTCAGTGTGATGGATTTTATTTTTTCAGCCAGGAAGGAACAATGAAAGAAGGGCAAGGCTGTTATACTGGGGGAACTGCAAGTAAAAAAGCTCAGTTTCAGTGACTGGACTGGGTTTTCCCCTTTTTTGAAGGAGAAAATATAGGGGGGGAATGAAAGTTCATAAATGCAATGATTTATTTTTAGATCTATTTCTATCCACAGCAATACTGCAGACTTGTGGRACAGCACTGGGGCATCCATCTCATCCTGTGGGTCCCGTGCCTCTACATCCCTTTTTTGATCATCTTTTGTTTTTCTCTTCCATGCTATATGAGAACACCACAAGTATTATTTTATAACTTTAGGCATTATAGATATTTTTGATTTTTTTAAAATTTATTTTGATTTTATTTGGGCAGGTTTTTCCCCTCAAATATACACAAGAATATACATACCTGCCTAGCTCAACAAGAAGGAATGTTTACATATTTACATTTAAATTCATAAAGAAATAGTGATGGATAGTCACAGCTATGCTAATTGAAGCATTTCTGACTTTTAAAGCAGAGAGAGCAGAAGATTCTTTACAAAATCCCTTCTGGGTTCTCACAAAACACATGATACATTGTGAGGTATTGGGAAGCTCAGAAATTCATGCATTTTCATGTCTGAAGAATAAACAAGTGGAAAATGCAGTAATGAATCGAGACATGTAAGTGAATTATCTCAAAGGTCACTGTATTTGTGGTGTTCATTATATATTAATGAAATATGTTTAATGAACATCTTTCCAATTATGACTGCATGATGTCTCACAGCAAAAGCAGCAATCACAAATGTGTGAAGAGGATTAAGCCTCCCCATAACTTCCCAAATTAAGCTGGTGTGTGAATATTGTATCAGAGCCAGATCAGGGCATTTAATACTGCACAAGTACACTTAATTCAACATTACAAAATTCTAAATTATTTSATAGCATCTGTGGGCCTTAATGCAGATCTATTAACTTATCCTTTCTGAAATCATTAGTAAAATGTGGCATTAATAAATGTCTCAGTGCCTYTGCAAACAATAAATGACTCATGATGCTTGCTATCAATTGTAACACTGAAGAACACTCTGAATGTGTAATTTTCTTTTAAACTTAACATCTGCAAAATTTATTTAGAAATCTATGTGGCCCATTAGGCAAGACAATTAAATAAACCAGGAAAAAAGAAGATATTTTTATCTCTTCTCTCACTCCAAATGGAAGCACAGAAAAGCAGAGTCTAAGAATTTGCTGTTTCAGATTGTGCAGGATTTTTCACAGTCTTTAACAGGTATTTATCACGTGTGATWTTCCTGTTCAAGCCACCCATGCATAGGTTAAGGGAGGTTCATGCTGAAACTATGCAAGTGAAACAAGCACAAGTGTTTGCTTAATAGGAAAGGACCTAAAATCCAGAGGAAGTTTCAGCTTAACACAAATACAAAAGGACTCCACAGGAAATCTTTCCCTTACTTGAGACTGGAGTTAAATAATTTAACTAAGAAAAGACTCTTATTCCTCAGGTCACCTGACTTAATTATTAAAATTTCACAGTGAAGAGAAATAAATTAATAAATTTCCCCTCATTTAAATACAAAAAACCCCTGTCCTTAAAGAAAAGCCACTCTATTTGCTATAACTTTTTAAAATTGGAGCTTATATAGTAAAGATATCTGGTCTAATCCTATAGCTTTCTTCCACAAGACAAAGTATTATATACTGAAACTCCAGAAAAAAGTTCTCAATACACATGAAATTTGCTCAAGATCCCATTTTCTTAAATGAAAAAAGTTAGCTCTAAGTAATTTTAAAAATAGTCATAACTCCTTATCACTAGTTAAAAATAGTCATACTCCTTATCACTAGATCTGTTACCTCTTTGAAAGAATTAATAAAACACTTGCTTATAAATATCAATAAAATAACATGGACTTGTTTGAATGCTGCACTAAGAGCTGCAAAAAACAAAACMTTCACTGCCTGAACACCAATTAGTTTTTCATTTTGTCCCCCAACGATGCTGAGCAACCAACTATAAATTAGGTTGAGAAAACCGCACATCACCTTCGAGAGGGATGTCCATTTACAAATCAAAACTGGAGGAAAGAGGCTGAACTCTGGGGGACCTAAAAGGCAATTTAATTGTGTATACAAATCCTCTAATCCCAAGSACATGTAATTAGCTACTGCCAAGCCTGCACCTCGCTGCTGTCAGAGGAGCGCTGCAATGCCCGCTAATTCAAAGCTGAGAGAAAACAGGAGATAATTCCGCGTCTGGAAAAATAACCCACTGTGTGCAAGACATCTCAGCGTCTGCACAAGCCCCTGGGCATGGTCTGATGCTGTACCACACCTCTCTGCCATGGCTGGGATGTGCAGAGGGCATGAGGATGGTGAAGGGGCATGAGGGGAAGGAGAGGCTGTTCAGATCTGTTCATCCTGGAAGAGATTCAGGTCAGACCTCATCACAATCTACAACTTCTTCATGAGGGGAAGAGCAGGGGCAGGCACTGATCTCTGCTCTGGGGAATGGCCTGAAGTTGTTTCATGGGAGGTTGAGGCTGGGTATCAGGAAAAGGCTCTTCACCCATAACGTGGCTGGGCACTGGAACTGCTCCCCAGGGCAATGGTCACAGCACCAAGCCTGGCAGAGCTCAGGAAGCTTTTGGACAATACTCTCAAGGACATGGTGTGATTCTTGGGGCATCCTGTGCAGGGCCAGGAGTTGGACTCAGTGATCCCAGTGGGTCCTTTCCAGCTTTTTCTGTCATTCTGTGGTTCTGAGCCCTCTGTCCCATCTCCTGGCCTCCATGTGTCACACCACAGAGGACACATGATGCATCTATGGCTGACTCACTCTTTTTTTGTTTTTACTTTTTAAAGTAGAATAATACATAAAACCATTATTTGGCTCCACCCATCAGACCTTTACCCCATCCACAAGGAAGGAGGCCAGGGCACACAGCCACAAACAATGGGCAGACACCTCGTGGTGCAGCTGCTGCCAAGGCAGTGGCAATGTCAGTGCCCCTGTCATTTCCTCACAATCCACATCCCAGAGTGACACAAAAACAGCACAACTGTCCCTGCCACTCATCTGAAGCTCTCCAGCTAAGCTGAGACAGCCTTGGAAGCTGAAAGACGGAGCAAGTTAGAAATCTGACAGGTGAGGTTCCTTCAGCCTCAAGCATCACTTACAGACGGACACTGCTGGTCTGTGTGCCACAGCCTTCTAACAATGACAGACCCACGGAAAGAATCAGGTAGCATTACCAGCTAATTACACATCTCCTTACACTTTAATTAGAGATATGCAAATACACCAGACCTGACTGCTGCTACATGAAAAGCAGAAAGTTCTGTTTGAACTACAGAGTGCTGCAGAAAACCTCCAGGTGGGATGTGCTGAAAAACGTGGATGTGGTATCAATACAATGATTGATACATGAAAAAAAGATGGAATGCTTTTTAAATGAGTTACTCTTTTCTCTTCTTCCCATCCATATATATATTAAGTAGTACCCTGGTCCCATATCCATTATATGAGAAAATACTCAACAGGAAAACAAGTGCACATTTTATGACCCCCTAACCTGGCTCCACCCCCAAAAAGCAACCACACAAATCCAACCTGAGACCTGCCTGGGATACTACCAAGCAGCAAATACCCCACAGCACTACCTCCTGTTCCATGTGCTGCCTTTACATGCACAGTCCTGCCCCTCCCTGCACACCCAGTGCTCCCATTAATGGCAAAAGCATTTGTTATTTGGTGTTGATTGATTAACTCTAATGGAAATACATATCGTGAGAAGAACACATACCAAAGCTTTTTTTAAAAAAAAAAGAGATAGAGCAGGGTCCTCTCAGGACRTTGTGATGGGAAACAGACTAAGAGACCTGGTTTGGAAACAAATACACTGATGGCAACCAGGAACTTTAAACAAGTTGTTTTCCCAGACTCTCTAGTTGGCATCTTTCTTGTTAAAATGTACCTGGGATTAAACACTGCTAAATATATTGCCCAATCAAATCAATTAAAAGTGTTGAAAACATCAGTTGTAATTTTGCATTACAGCACATTTGTATTAGTCCTCTACTGCTCACTTTGGTCTGGTAAGAAACCTTMGGAATCTCTACCCTATAACTTCAAGGCTTCCTTTACATGGATTTTGCTTGGAATTCACAAGGCAGACATTTTTCTAACCACTGGTATTATTTTCTGTAGTGTTTCCTGCAATGCTAAGAAGTCAAGAACACCTGATGGACCCTTTAGAAAATGATTTTCTATTTATCCATGACAAACTTTTAATAGAAAGAGACAAGTTGCAAAGCTCATCCACAGTGCTGCTGTTTCACCCCACAGCAGTGATACACACTGATTTTCTAATAACTGATGAAACTCAGTGCCAGAAAGACAAAACAAATCATTCAGTCACTGCACAGACCTTCTTAYTGACACAAAAATGTTACCCAATGATCATGGAAAATTCCAGTTATCAAAGCTGCACAATCTCTTCAGCAAACACATTATCCATTCAAACCTAACTTTGGTTAAACCATGCCTGGTGATGACTCTGAATTGAATACACTAAAAGAGCATAAATTTTAAAATGTAGGTTTTTCACAGGCAAATCCAGAAAACAAAAAATGTGGCAGTGAGGGTTTTGGACTCCCCAGTAGCACCACAGCTCCAACTCCCTGCTGGCCCCATTCCAGATGTGACTGGAATGAATCCTTGCACAAGGCTCCCAAAGTGTTGCAATCCCTGGATCTCAGSGCAAGCCAAAGTGGCTCCTCTCCTGTTGACAGTATTTCATTTGACTCCAGTGTCTGCTGGCTATAGCACTCACCTGGAGACAAGGAGGGAAGTTCTCACATCAGGCAGAACCCCACATTTCTGGTTTTTTTTCAAGGCTGTATCAAAGAAGAGGCTAACAAAACCCTGTCCTGAATACTGCATCCAAGTGCTCTTGGACTACTCTAGCAAGCGTAGAGTACCTGCTTTTCTCACCTCACCTTTTGAGGATGGGAGTCCAAAACAGGTTCTCTGGCACTGAGAATAAACACCTAAACCACTAGGGTAGTGACTGGAAACCTCCAAGCTCTCATTTTTCGTGAAAAATGGTGATTGCACCATCATTTGTTCAGATTTCTGAACTGGAATTAGGGTAATTTATTCATTAAAGAGAAAGATAAATCTTGTTTTCTTTATCCTTCACCTCTTGCCCTTCCTCACTCAACAGAGCAGATTTTAAAAAACCTGCTTTAATTGATAACCCATGGCACAACAATGTCAGCTTTCTTCCAAACAAGTATCATTTGTTTTTCATCCTCTAGATAAGAGAGGATAATGCTAGTGCAAAATGGTGAGAAAGCTGTTAAGTCAGCCTCCATAAGTTGCAAGTACTGGCACGGACCTTTAGAGTGAGATTAATGCTGAAATAAAAAGAAATATCCAGATTTCCCATGGTTTGGCTAATAAATTTGATCCTTACCACCCTTTAGGCATGTTTCATGATGTGACAATGTGAGTGACCACCGTGAGTTGTACGATGCATGTGGGAAGTAGATTTTAAAGTTTAACAGCTCCCTTTAGTAACACTTTCAGGTCAAATATTGGACACAGAGAATCCTTTGTGGTATGAAACACACACTAGTCTAGATGACAAAGCACCCGGSTATCAG
The DNA here is from genome assembly GCA_902810485.1 of Alauda arvensis. Taxonomy (NCBI): domain Eukaryota; kingdom Metazoa; phylum Chordata; class Aves; order Passeriformes; family Alaudidae; genus Alauda; species Alauda arvensis. The sequence continues at coordinate 135,571 of CADDXX010000213.1, forward strand.
TAAAAAGATAAAAACACAAGCAAAGCTTTTAGTTGCCTGACAACTGAAATCCCASTGATACTCCAAGGTTAGTCAAACTGAACAAGGGGCAGATCTTCAGCTGCAGTTTACACAACAGCAGTAAAAATCAGCTTTGATTTGTCCCCTGGCGAGGATGTGGGTGCATTTTGGTGTTCAGTGCAATGAGAACATCCAAAATTCTTGGTACAGATGGAAGCTCATTCAGAGGCTGGCTCAAGTTTGTCTGAAACTGCTCTTGATTAGATGAGAGAATTTACTCCTGACACTCACTGTTAATTAATAGCAACTGCCAATTACAGCAGTGTTAATTTTACAAGCATTAATCTTTCAAAGCCGTAATCCTGCTGCAATCAAAAATATCCAAGGACAATGTCAAAGCCTGGTTTTCTCACACATTAATGCATGTCAAAAAAAAAAAAAAGAAAAAGGCACCAAATGCTACTGAGCCCAGAGACAAAAATGATACCTCAACGTTTCCACTGAAGAGTTACTTTCAGGTAACCATCTTTATTTCATTAAATCAAGTCAGATAATGTATGCTATTATAGCTAGAAGAATAGAAGATAAAATTAGTAAGTGAAACCCATTGTTAGAGATTCAATTAAAAAAAAAAAGGCACAAAAAGCATATGAGGATGCTGTGATCCAAGATAAAGGTGAGTASTAAGAGCATGGCATAACTCAAAGATGTGAATGTAGGGGAAGAAATGAAGAACAGCAACAGAGTTCTTTGTACTGTGGGAACAGAACAGGCTGAATGCTGAGAACAGGGGAACTGCAGTAACACCACACCAGCTTCTTTGGTTCATGATGTTATATTGCCAAAGTTAACATCCAGTTACAAATTAATTGCAATGTAATGGAAGTTGCAATTTAAGTATGGGTTTAGAGTGACTATCCTCACATCACCATCACTATACCACCAATGCAGTAACGTTTTGCTGAATAATAAAGATTCTCAGTAAGGTTAACATATGTTAGACATCTAATTTGTGACGCCAGGTCCACGCCGCAGCTTCCACTCTTGCCCTGCCACCTTCTCCACCTGACACTGAGATAAGAGGCACTGTCACTCTAAATCAGCTAGGGGGGAATACATCTAAAAATCAACAATGAGCACACAGGTGATTGCACAGCCAGCCAGCCAGGGAAAAAAAAAGAAAAAAAAAGAAGTGACTCTGCTTTTTGACTACTTGAATATATTTTATATGCATAAAATTTAGGGGCGTTTTCTGTTTGTTTTGGGGTTTTTGTTGTTGTTGTTGCTTTTGGGAGTTTTTTGTGTTTGTTTTTTTTGTTTGGTTGGTTGGGGTTTTTTTGGGGTTTTTTTTTGTGTTGTTGTTGTTGTTTGTTTTGTTTTTTTCCTTTTATTACCCCTCTTTTTCCCTGTTCCAGCCGCGTTCCTGCTGACACGGGAGCCGTTCCACGGGGAGCAGGCGAGCAAAGCCCCGGCTCTCCGCAGCCCTCACCTACTGCGCCCTCCCGGCTCCCAGCAGCGCTTATTTACCCAAGGAAACAGCTGCGATAAGGGGACAGAAATAGCCCCAAATGATGGCAAGCATGCATGGTGATAGGCAAGGCTGGAAGGAGAGGAAGCGAAGCTGTCGGGAGGACGGAGCGGGAGGGCCTGGCGCGTCCCTGCCCGGCCTCAGCCACAGCCACACCGAGCTGGGGCGGCTCCAAAGCAGGAGAGCTGCCCTCCCTTCCTTCCCTCCTTCCCTCCCTCCACACGAGGCTTGCTGCAAGGACATTGCCTTACATAGCTCTGCCATTCACTTCCCCAGAGCTTTGCAGGTCAGAATGTTGCAGGTCAGAATGAATCAACTGCACCTGCAGCCGCCTCAGGGAGGGACGGCCCTGAGGTGTGCGCTCCGGCCTCCAGGGCAGCCCCTCAGCTCCAAGCCTGTGTATTCCGAATAAAACTCACTCGTGGAGCTCACAGCTTCTGAGGAAGGGCTTAAATACTGTTTTTAAACGCTTTTGTTGGCATTCAGGGCCTCTGTGCAGGGGAAGGGACAAAATCAACACAAAGCCACCCAAAGCCCCCCGCAGTACGCAATGAGAGAAACAGGTGCTTGCCTCATCCGAAATTAAATCCCTTATTCTGCCTATTAAATTGTATCCATGCCCGTATCAGGCAATCAAAACATGATTTTTGTCTCTTGTTTCTTTGAATATTGACTTTTTAAAGGTTCAGCACCAGCAACAGCAGGATCCATTTATTGCAGCATAGCAGAAAGAGCAGAGCGCCTTCATATTCCAAGGGAAAACAGGAGCTGCTCCAGCTGCTCCAGGCAGTGGACACTGCACTGAGTTAATGAAAATTTGCAGGATATCTGCACTAGCTGGGACCATCAGTGACATGAAATACAGAAAGGCACTAATTGGAAAATGGAGAGCTGGCTACTTGACATTTAAATAAAGAGAAGCCACATTTGGACAGTGCATGTGGTAGTTAAGGGGATATGCTGCTACCATTCCTCCTTTAAAATGAGAAGAAAATATTGCAACATAATCTAARCTAAATTATTTACATCACAATTTTAAATATGACAGAAAAAGCATTGTGTTGTGCTGCTGTTGCCTTCTTTTCATCCCTAAAAGCAACTGTCCAACAGAGAGCTTTAGAATAGAKTTTTTGAGCACACATGTGTAAGCACAAACAGCAAAAAAACGTTTGCAATTTTTATTTGCAGTCATTTGAAGTAGTAAAAATTATTTTGGGAAACACTGTGTCTCTTCTGCTACACAGAGACCATGCAAAAGTTTAGACGTTAGATGAATATTGTCTTCAGGAATTTATGAATAGTAGCTGTATTTTAAACAGCTACTACACATGCCATTATAATTTCAAAGTGATTTCCCTGTAATTTTTGCAAGATGTGGCAGAATTTTAATTACAGCTTCTAAGGGATTGATTTGTCCATCATAACACGCAGGTAATTTGTCTCCCTCCCATTTCAGAAGAATGAGCTCTGAGGCATTCAAGTGTGGGGAGCTCCACATCCTACTGAGGGTAGGTGGCTCTGTGATACAATCTCCCCTTAAAAGGCAGGAAATGAAAGAACATTTCACATGAGGCTGAATATATATAAATATATATTTTTAATATGTATATACATACACACACACTGTTTACCACCACTAAAACACTTCATCTATTGTCTGGCATGATGCATTGTATGGAGAGACTGTCCAGATGAAAAAGAGTTGCTTTCCTAAGCAGAAGTTTATATTGTATAAACATTTCCATATAAAGAACATACATGGAATTTCCAATGTCTTATTCTAAATGAGSACTGCCCTTAGCCATTGCCTTAACAATGCCCCTAATAATTCAGCTGGGCTCAGCTAAAAACAAAGAAGTCCATGTTCTGACTGTACATCAGATGTGCTGGGAAATCCAAGTCCAACATAAAGAGAGGGAAAATCCAAGATTTTGGACTGTGGAGCACTGTGTTAACCTGTTAGAGCTCTGATACCTGCCAATATCTTCCACAGGTGATTATTCATACACACATGAATATGAAACTCAGGCCAGGAGCACTGGATCCACAGTAAAGCAYTAATAATTTTAGGAAAAGCCTTTAACATGTGCAGTTAGTCTGTCCCAGAAGCAATGTGTTACCTTATCAGATAATTATGGATATTTGRGAAATTTTACAAATACACCCTCAAATCTTTGCTTTACACCTTTAAATAAAAGAAAGCAAAAATTACAAAGACCACTTCAAGATGCTTTAATGCATCTCTAAGTGCAACAGAAACCAGGTTGCCACTACACCATCATCAAAGTCCAAATTAGATCAAGGAGTGTGGAGGTAATAACGGCAGCAACAGATTCCCTTCCTACTCCTTTCATGGTTAAGTGAAGTTTGTTCCTTTTTTATTTTCTAAGTATGGTTAGGCGCCTCAAGCATGCCTGTTAGGATGGAAAAAGCGTGCAAATCCCAGACCTAGGACCCTGCCAAAAGTCTCTTTAGACAGTCAAGGCAGCCAGAAGTATGCTGAGAGCTTGCCAGAGCCATATTGGGTGGCTAAAATTAAATAAACAGTTAATAAAAAAGATTTTGAATCAACCTAAATAAATACAAACTTATAACTTAACTGCTTTATCTGCTTTATAAAAGAGGATCCAAGACAGCGAGCAAAGCCTTTGAAATGCTTTGACATCCACAAGTTCTGGACAGCAGATTTAAACAGAGGAGTACTTGCTATTATCTCTTTCATAAGACAAGGCTTACATTTGGAATAAAAAAAAAAAATAACCATTGACTGCTCTGACAGRGATTTCTCTTCCTTTAAAACACAAACTCGCTCTGCCCCCTGTTGTCAGCAAATTACACCTCAGTCCTACCAGCAAGAGGCCAACAGCAGGTCCCCAGTGCCAGAAATACTCAGAATTAGCTAAAACAAAAGGCAGCATGCCCCAGAGGTATTTTAGGAATACATTTCTGCATAGGGAAAAATGTCCCTAAATCRTTATTTGCGTGCTTGAGGCAGTTTGTTTTCTCTGCTCAGTATTCTATTATTTTTGGAAAAATATTGCCAAGGACATCAAGTGCACACAACTGGCTGGTGTTTTTTGGATATTAAAAAATATTAGCTGCTCTAGGAAGGAAAAAAAAAGTTGTTTGAGGAAATAAAAAATGAGTCTTATGAAGGTTCAGAAGCCTTTTACCTCTGAAACCTTATACTGAATAAAGATCAGTGCTCTGAGTTCAGCCAGTTAGCTGGATTGCTCTTAGCTGCAGTGTGACTTTACAGCCCACTTTTGATAGGCAAAATGAGTGCACCAGTTTGTCACTGATGCTTTTCCATATCACAAAAATCATGCAAACTCGCTGTGGCCAACGTGCGGTAAGGAGACCAAAACCAGATCTGCACCCATCAGAAGAACTCAGGAAGCTCCCCAGCCTTCTCAAGCCTGCAGAGCTTCTGAGTTACTGAGACCTTCCCTGGTACCTGGGGAAGATGAGGATAAGAAAGGGGSAAAGGACTTTTGGGTGATCAGACATGATCCAACAGAAATGGAATAACCAAAATCTTAGATCATGGCATTCCTAATGAACACGTTGCCATCCCTTCAAAAATAAAGGGGCTGATAAAACAAACTCACCAGCGACAGAAATACACATTTCTTACCTCCAAGTACAGTTAACAATAATATTTGCACTCCTGTGTCCTTCTTGGAATAAAACTGTTTAAATAGGCAGAAGGAATGGCTTAGTGGGCTAATCTCAAGTGAAATACTCCTTAAATCCACACGTTTAAATGCCAGTGGGGTCACTCACTTTTCTCCTTTCCAGGACAGAACAGATGAACACAGCTCAGGGATAGTTGTGGCTGCCAGGTGGTGCAAATGGGAGGAGAGACTTTTTATAGAGCCCACCAGTGCAACTAGGAATCAGTTACATCTATCCTAAAAATCAACCTTCAAAACTACCTATTACATTTTGTGATATAAGGGTACCACAAGTCCARGACAAATTATAATCATTCAGAAGCCTAAAATTCAGCTCTTTACTGTCAAAAGCTTTATTTCTGATTAGAAGCATTTAAACCCAATGTATGTATTCATTTACTTGTTTAAAAACTTTCCTCAATGATTAATCTATATTTTGATACTCTTATTTAGATTTCCTAGCATTAGCTTGGCCAGTGATCCCTTCAACCTCATTTCTGAGCCACTTCAATACAGAAAACTGGGCTCAGGGTGTGTTTTTGTTCCTGTAGCTGCCAAAGGCAGAGTCAAACCCAGCTCCCTGTGTGTTGCAGAGAGCTCTTTCAGCACACTGCAATTTCCCAACTGCAATTTTCTACAGTATTTATCAAATTAACTCAACAGAATAGCTTTATATGGGATTCCCAACAGATAACACACAGCCAGGACTTCTACATCCCCTTTCCCCTGTGCTGCTATTTGCTTGTCATTAACTCCTGTCCTGGGAATAGCACAGAAGGCAGAGGAGGAAATGATGCATCATTATYATCACTCCCCACAGCAAGAAACATTTGTGCTGCCCTTAGCAAAGGCTAGCTCAGTCCTGCAGAGACAAGGGCTCACCCCAAAGAGGCATCAGCAGCCCACATCTGCAAGGACCACTGCAAAGACTGAGGCAACCCCACAGACATGGGGCCAAAACCAGCACACAGCAGTTCAGAGAAATTATCATGGTGYTCTGGAGAGACACTGATTCAATGAGTTGGTTAAAAGATCCTCTTCAGAGGTCAACTAAACTAAAACTAAATACAAACAATGTATTTCAGAGAGCAGGGGAAAAAAAAGTTTAATTCAGGAAAGCCCTAAATTCTTCCCTTCTTCTATGTGAAACCAGGTTTTAAGATGTAACACCATAAATCAGCTGGCTAGCCACAGGCATCAGTTTTGTACTGCTTGCTTGGCTGTTTTCCCTTCAGTAATCTAGGAGGGAGGGAAAGAAAATAACCAAAACCAAACCCAAAGTTCAACAGGAATCCTTAAATACCAAACCAGGCTGGATTTAGCTGCCAAGATCTGKTCCTTGGGTTTGATTTCAAAAGGTGACTTTTGGTTACAAGTTTTTGGTTACTCTTTTCTCAGGAAAAGAAGCACCTGCAAGAGATGAGGGCATCTGAAGGAAAAACCTCTTGCCCATGAAGAACAGCTGTTCTTCAAGTCTTTGGCTTTTCTTCCCCTTTTAACCTCTTTTCAGTTTTCAATGGTCTCTGTTGCCCCCAGCAATGAGTTTAACCCGATTTTTTTTAAACTCCAGTACTATACAACACTTTTCAATCCAAAGACACATTAAAAACTCGCCTCTGATTGCTGTTCCAAGCCAACATCTACACATTCCAGTTAAAACTCAATTCTCCAGGTTTAATCTGCAATTTATAACYTSGAAATCATCTCTGARGCACCAACAGTGCTCTTTTCTGCCTGCTCATTTTCAGTCAGGTAGTTTAATGTATTTTTTAAAAGTCAGTATACTGAAACAGAATGATAACTCAGCAAATTTGGGACAGACTAGCAAAAGTGGGTTATAGAAAAAATACACATTTTTTAGTCTTAAAGTGAAGCTCRGTAAATCAGATCAGTGTCTCAGTACTTGCAGAACCCAGCAGAGGGCAGGTTCTGCCCTTCTAAACAGCAAYRAAATCCTACCGAGSACAGCCTGCTGCCATTCGGATGGAACAGATCCACCTCAACAGGCACTGGGAAAAGAATTCTCATTGAAGATTTCCTTTTCCAGCTCAATACCCGACCTGGAGCGACATTCCAGCCGATTTACAAGACAAACTGCTTAACTCAGACCTGCTTCAATGGGCTTGAGCGCCAAACCAAGCAAGAGCCACAGAGCTGCCTCATTCAGCTCTGATRTACAGGCAAATCATACACCCAAATGTTAATTCTAAATACATTCACCACGTATTCTTCCCATTGAGAAGTCTGAGGGCAGGAGGAAGGATACACATAACTTCCCTGCCCTGTAACCTTTAGCAAGAAGGGTTTTTGCCACGTGTAAAGTTCAAGCAGTTTTTATTAGGTAATTGATAGATTTTATAAGGAAAGGCAATCTCCAGTTAGACACTCMATGATGTGCATGGGTAAGGGCAAAGAGAATTAATACTTGAAGAGTATCCACCTCGCCTCACGGTCTCCTTTAAGGGTCTAAGGAGGTATTTACAATATTTTAGAAATGTTTTATATGCTATGACTTATCCTGCAACRTGAGGGCAACTCTATCCAGCTTGTTCAAGTCACCTGTCTCACACTTCCCTCTGGCACACAGAGCTCATCAGGCTTTGCCCTTCTAAACCCATTTGCACATTGAACATCCCGAGAAAAGTGCTATTGAGAAAAAGCATCCTGTAGGAAATGCAAAGATATTTTACAAATCCACTGGATGAAAACTGCCAGTCTGGATGATGCTGCTTTGGATGCCTGAATTAGTATTTCTTCTGTAATTTTTCAACAGATTCATAATTACTTTGAAAAAAGTTTTGTTAACATGCTTTAGTAAGTATTAGGACACAAATTCCACTAGGAAACAACTTCSATTTGAAAAGTGTTAAGTATCTGCAAATACCTGCAGAATTACTGAAACACAGCCATGACCAGGGCTAGGGGAGGAAGTGGCAGGCTGTGCTTCAGCAGACAAGTCAGAACAGTCTGAGTTCTGCTTCCAGGAGCCTTGGGAAGCACGCCAGGAGAGTCACAATAATTGTTTCAAGCAAACAAACCTCCTAGTTTCAACACTGAGAAGCCCTATGGAGGTGGGATAGCCTCTGGGGTGTGCAGCCTTGGAAGAAGGAAGAGCTGAGTCAACCTTCCTGGGCACATTTTCTCCTGAATCAGTGCATTTTGGAAAAAGCAACAGCTCTAATCTGAGATTATGCCTTTTAGCTGGGATGTGCTGCTGACTCCTTTATTCCCCTTACTCTTGTCATAGCCAAAATGACAGAGATTCAGYGTGAGCACCTACAAGAGTGATAAGAGAGGGGAAAAAAGCCTCTCCCTCCCCTTTCTTAGAGATCACTCACTAAACTATGATACTTTTAAACAAAAACCAGCCTTCACATGCATTATCAAGTGTTAACAGCTACCCAGAAAGTCTATAAATTTATAAGAGCCCTACAGCATTAAATAATTCAGTTAGCACTGTCACTGTTTCCCTGTAAAAAAAGGAAATATATATATGCAGTGAAGGCTGCTGTTGGCTGCAGCTGTGTCTCAGACACACCAGAGATTTCTCAAGGGTTTTATGGCAAATGAGCAAGCTGAGGATTCTGCCAAAGGTCGTATTTATCACTTTTGGGTGGGTGGAGAGAGACCTGTCTCTGGATTACCTCACCATTCCTCATGAATCACAGAGAGCCAATGAAAGGCACCAGCACTGTGCAGCATCTAAACCAGCAGGCAAGTGTTAAACATTGCACTTCTGCTCATTTTGAAAGGGGAGATGCCAGACAACATTTCAATCAATTCTCAGAGGTTTAAGCAAGAAAAAGATTAAGAATGCTAAACTATCAACAGCTACAAAGTACAAATTTCTCACTGCCACAAGCCCTTCTCACGTATTCCATCCATCTGTTTCCTTTCCAGCGCTGCTGCTGCTGCAAAGCACCCTTTTGTCCTGGCCTCGGGCAAAAAAAAAATCAACCCGGGGAAAGCTGGTGGTCAGTGATCTGTGCCTCCCTGCCATCTGCACCCCCTTCAGCTGCTCAGGGCTCCCCCAAATTCCCCCTGCCCRTGCTCCCCTCCCAGCCCCACCACCCCACTCCCCTTGAGCAGCATCATTAATAATTTACCAGCTGTAAGAGACAAAGAAAAACACTCTGGTGACACCACRGTGGGGCTGCTGCAAAGATTTCACCAGGAGAGTGAAGCTGAGGGAAATACCCAAAACACAGAGCTTATGAATTTGGTACAGTGCAAAGAGTGAAAATTCAAAATTAGGCATAAGCACAACCTTTTAATTGGCAGTATTGGGCAGAAGGAGAGAAAGGAGCAGCCAGAACTGAGACAAATACACACTTAGGAGTGCAGCCTGTCACACATGTCAGGATAAAATACATTTACAGGTTATACTTCTTTGAAGCAAATTGCTGTAATATAATTTACTACTTTGAACCACCTTAGTGCTGGGAATGTAAAAGATTCTCAATGAGCATATTGCCTTGTGGTTGTTATTTTGACAGAAAGTCTGTTATATTATTATTTATAACCAATTAGAGCACTAATTACAGTTTTTACTGCTTTGTTAAGTTCCAGAAAAYACCGGGTAAAGGAAAGAGAACAGGCTATGGAGATGGAAGCAGTAGTTTTGATCATTTAATTAGGCTGTGAGGGTCTTAGAAAMTGCCAGAGATGACAGACCTGGGGAAGGGAAAACGTGACACCTCAGCTGTGACTGGAAACTACAGACAACACAAATGTTSAGTTTTTAATTACACAGGTTTGGGAGATTGCTACAGGCTACAACCTGCAGATTCCATTAGATCTGCTCTACTAAGAGTCAGACTCAACTATTTGTGTGCACCAGAGGCCATCAAGAAAACCTGGAGGAATTGGTTTTGCTTCAGCAGATGGCCCCATTCCCCTCAGAGCAGTGACCACATGTCCACACGTGGTGTTAGCATGTCTGGCATCCTCCAGCCAGGGGTCTTTAAGACACAGTCATGAAGAACTGTAAGAAAGCTCTTACATTCCTAATATTCACATTGACATACCAGCAAATCCTCCAAGAAAATTAAATTCTCCTCTAACCTCTACAGCATCAGATCMTCCAGCTCTTGCAGATAAAGGTATTTTGTCAATAAGTCTGATCACCCTCTTTCAGTTTAAAACAATATTGCCTCTTGTCCTATTGCTATAGGACAAGACTCCTATTCAAAACTCTGTCCCCATCTTTCTTAGAAGCCCCCTTAAAGTACTGAAAGGCTGCAATAAATTCTCCTGGAGCTTTTCCTTCTGCAGGTGATCAACCCCAATCTCTCAATCTGTCCTCATACAAGAGATCATCCCTCTGATTCGTTTTTGGTTCCTGAAAAGTGGCTCTAAGGAAGCCAGGTAAAACCCTCTCAGGGAGGTTTTAAATAGGTTATTCCTCTCCTGGCTGGCAGAGCATCAGGCCAAGAGAATGATCATGGCAYTCAATATTTGAGGTCATCAAATATTCATATTTAAAAAGATGCACTGTACTTTTAATTAAGTCTGTCTTCAGCAGTTTCCAGGTAACTTGAAAAATKGACACCACCAATATAAATTAGGCTGGCAGCATCAGCAGGCTGGTTTTGTTCTTGGCACACAATGGATCTGTGTATATTGTTCTACAGATAATTACCATCAGAATGGTTATTAATAGACAGGTAACCACTACWAAATTAGTCACTGATTGTTTCTGTGTGCATCTGCTCTTCCACAAGCCGTATTGGTTTTGCATTAAACTGGCTCAAGAGAGGTAAAATGGAAYAGAAATTGCACAGGGAACTCCTTGGCAGGAGATAAGCACAGGAGCTAATATTGATTGCATCAGTTTTCCAAAGCACATTAGCATCAAATGAATGCAGCTGACCTTGAGAGGCTGCAGGAGTCACAGGAAGGAGTCACTTCAGGCACGAGCCTGGGGAAGTGCTGTGATTCAGCTCAGCAAAAGGCCTGCACAATTTTGTAATTATATTTCTTTTACTTCTGTAGCACACCATAAATGGCAAAGCTTTTGATCTGTGCTAACAGTTGGACTCCCTGACCTTAGAGGTATTTTCCAACCTAAAGGACTCTGTGGTTCAAGACAAAAGCAGTAATTCCTTCTAGTTTTACTCAAAGGGGTTTCTRTTTCAATGACTGAATGCTGCTTCATGCTATTAAGAGTACATTAAGAGAGAATACCTGTAAAATGAGTGTATTCTTGTTTACTGCCTTTTAGAGGCTATTTCTTTGCATTTCCTGAAATTATTGCAAGAGGAGAAATAATAAAAAAACCCACTTCTAATCCCAGTGCACATTTAGATCATCTCCTCTTGCCTCCATCTTTTACACCCACAAAYAAGGACATAAAACACAAAGAGGTGATTGCTGCCACATGGAATGAAGGCAAGGAAACTGGTTTAGCTCATTTCTGCAAGTTCATTTCACAGCTGAATTCCTTTTTATTATTCACTTYTCATTTGGCCATATCTAAAATTGTTTAGATCCACATAAATCTGGGGCCTTGATTGCCACTGCAGCTCTCTCACCACCCAGCTGTGTGAGAGACCAGGGRCTGGCTGTGACTTCAGCCTACAGACATTAATTCCATTCTCCAGCTACTAAAGAGATGTTTTTAAAAAAATTAAATGTACCTTGCTGTTTTTCATAAGCAGCATGAAGCCACCCTTTTGGTGGGGGCATACCATGTCSTTCTCTGATTAATAAGTATGATGGCTTGTTAATTAGTTGGCTAATCACTTYCCACATCTATCATCATCATTTCAAAGAGCAAGTCATTTAGTGGACTACAGACAAAATCAAGTAAGGAAAAAAAGTTCATTTGATGTCATGACAAAGCCCACTGATTTCAGCATTTTTTAAAACATCATTTTCTGCCCTTTTAAAAAAAATAATGAATACTTTGCAAGGACAAACTAAAGAGGCCTGAAGTCAGTGGAGACACTGTTCAGTCAACATAACATTTAGATTTCACAGGTAACATTTAAGATTTCAATATTAGAATAAAGTTTATATTTTTAAAAATTGTATTAGATCAAGAGTAGCATTTTTATATAGAGAGAAAACATTTCAAGAATTACTAATGCCATAAAATTTATATTTTTTTATACAGAGACAATTTTCTGAGAAGAATGCTAAGCTGCACAGGCATTTTMTATTAAAGCAGTGCTTTCTCCTCTAAGCTCCCCAGATGACTTTCAGGAGTCAGCCCAAATGGGAAAGATTGTGTCATCCTAGACAGTAAACACTGGCCTTAAGTAAGATACCAGGTGGCTTGGAGCTCAAATCAATGATAGCATCCAATTATTACAAAATAAAATGACCCTCTGAAGAAAATGCCTCCCCTGGGCACCACAAATCAGAGGGCCATGTTTTCTCCTGGCATGTTCTGCATTTTAAGTCCCTACAAATGTTACTAATAACCTGTCATCCTGCATGAAAATRGATGATATCTGCTGAAGGCACCCACCAATTCGTGAGTAAGCATATTATGTGTATTCTCTGTGATCTCCCTTTGCCATCTCCACACAGATGACCAAATGGCAGCTTTAATAAATTACCTTCAGTATTACAGCACTTCTGCTTTTTATTTCCATTTGTAGACATGAAAAAGGCTGACTACTCCCCTGCATTTCTCTGCACCAGCTGAAGTTCTCAGAATTACAATATATACATCTTGTGCTTAATTCCCAGGATACTTAAATGGTGCAGGCACGTTTCAGTTTGTCTCTGGTTTCCAGGAAAGCAGMTGATGCCTCAATAACGTGGTTCTCTGCTCTTCCTATTGCTGTGAAATCTTTGCTGTTGCAGTTTTGTGCTCTACAGAGTTGCTCAGCAGCCTGGAAACTTTCATGCTTATCTACAGAGAGATGAATCCATGCCAAGGTACAACACAAATTAAATGGAGAGGGCTTTAACACTTTGGCAGGAATTTTAAGGTTTGACAGAAGCTGGTTGTGAATCAGGTGAGTGAAAAAAAAAATACCACAGGCCACAATTTGAGTTTGTTGCAMTATCCAGAGGTAAGGATTGGGATATCACATCTGTTCTGCTTGCCACTGGTGTAGCCAACAGCTGGCTGGCACTGGGAGGATTTTACTGATACAGAYTGGAAAGAGCAGGTTTAGAATGTAATATGAAGAAAAGGGGAGAAAAAGAGTTAACTTGAACAATAGTGAACACAGTTATTAGGTCAATGCTTGCCACATGGCACAGCAGCAAAGCCTGGTTTATAGCAAATTTCAGCTTCTTAGTTTTACCAATTCTAYTCTTAMTRTGTGTCCAAAGGGGAAATKTAATTCCTTAAGSAGCCCCACTGAAATCAGACTGAGCAAAGAGACAACATGAATTGATTGCTATTAAAAARGMATTTTTAAAAAWWTTATTATTTAGAGATTACCCATGCTTGTTAGTACCTTAATACTTTTATTCCCTGACAATAAATAAATCCATTAAATGGCTAACAGAAGGTCTGTAAACCAGCTCCTRTTTAGAAAGCAGTGCTGCAATTACACTGATATACTTTCTCAGTATGCAGAATCAAGCTAATCTTTTTTGACTAAAGAAAACATCAGCTCTTCCTGCACTTTATGGCAACAAACACCAGCAGTTCAGTGATACAAACAAGCCTTATCTCAGCAACATTGCCACTGCCACTGGGAATGAATTAATTGCAAGAACAAATTAAACTTTAACCATTTAAGTGACTTAAATTGTGGGGACTGTTCCATTGCTCATTTTGGCACATGAAGCTGCTCAGAGCCATTAAAACACATGCAGTAATAAGACAGAGAGAGATTAAAATAAAGCTGAGCTGTTTYATTTCTTCCTGCTCTGAYACAGGGGCTGTTTTGGGTCTGTTTCTTTTACCAACCCACTGATGTACTAACCTTGCATACACTTCCCAGAATTTTGAATTTTCTCCTGCCCATCCAGTCACAGCAGTGGTTGGGTAATGGGGATTCAGGGGTTAAGAGGGACAGGTTACCCAATTTGCACACACCTCAGGCATCAGAGATGCAGGATAAGGAAGTCTGGCTTCACGACTGCTTACTACCATAATCTCCTGACAAACCTTCCCTGAAAATGTGAAATGCACCCCCTGCACAATCAGAATATTTGTACCCAAGGGTTTCAAGCACCCAGATACAGTTTCTGTGTTTGCAGCCTTGCMTGTAGGAAGAAAGGCATGACCCTTGTGTCCATACATATAAAACCATCCCACCCTTGTTTCAGGTCTTTTCTTTGATCAGCACATCTTTCAGAATTATTATTATTTCAAAGCTCTATCAAAAAAAAATCTGCTTCCAACTCAATTTTACACCACTAAACCATAATGAGCCCACACACTCTYGTTCAGCTATTATATTTAGACTCAACCCTTTGGATAAAGCAAATCACAATACAATATATAGGTAACTTTCCTCCTACTTCATGTATGCAATATATAAGGGACCAGCAGCTTGCAGTTCTGCTGTTTTCCCTCCAGGGATCTAAAAATGTTTCATAATGGGGAATTTAACTTCAAAGCCCTTCCGTGAATGAGATGCAGCTCTTGATATTTTCCCCTCTTCCATATACAATGAAGCTATAGCAGAGAAGGATTACATCAAAGGTCAGCCAGGAGTTCATTGATGTAGCTGAAAGAGCCCTTCCTACGTGTCTCTCTTGCCTCAAGTGCAGAAGTGTTATGAAGCAATTCTTATTAACATGGAGTGTATATTCAGGTAAATGAACCTGACCCCTGAAGGATTTACAGGCCTTAAAACTATTTCAAGCTGCACAGACCTTTTGGCTGCAGTGATTTCTTGCACTCAGAGCTGTGGTATTTGAGTTTATGGAAAAGAGCAGAATTAATTYCTACTTCTCTTGTCAGGGAACACGWGCAGAGGRGATGGGGCCCCTCWGCCAAAGGGAGGATGTTTCAACCAGGCACCCTGGCAGCTCTGCAGCACCAAAAGGGATGGAAAACAAACTGCAGCAGCAGTATAAAGCACCCTGTTCCCACTGCAAACAGTTTTCTTCAGAGGATGTTTCAGGCTTATGTACTGCAGGAGGTGAGAAGCCCCCTTAGGTCACCCAGATTTAGGGAAAAGAGATGGATCCCAAAGAAGAGCCTGAAATTTCAGCTCTCTGATACACAGCTACCTAGAACAAGTCAAAGCATCCCACAACAATCATCATTTTTCAATAAGTTCTTTGACTCCCATGAACTCCCTGTTTATTTGTTGTTTTGGTGGGTTTTTTTTCAATCCCATCATTATCCCTCAATTAAAGGACTATCTCCCAAACTGCAGCTTCCTAGAAGCAAAAACGTTTTCTCGCTTCTCCCTCGGGTTGAAACACATTTCCTGGAGTTTAATAAATAAAGAAATGGATGAAAAATCAATGGTAACAGATGCCATAAAGCACTGCCAGAGTCCCACCATGAGGTCATGGCCCCAGGGATTCACCGGAGGGTGACCTCACCTCGCTGGCTTTAACGAGCACAAACCAACAGCACAGAGCCACTCTCGAGGATGTTCCAGGGCTCAGAATCACCAATCCCTCAGTGTGTGTCCAGCAATGCTCCCCTGCACTGCCACAGCACTGCATTCCCAATGCCAGCAGGGAACAGAGCTCCCTGAGCATCACCAGAGCCGCCGATCAAAGCAGCCGCCTCAATCGGAGCCATCATTTATTAATAAGGAATAAAGAGAATGCAAATAAACTAATTATAAAACGGGGTTCGTAAGAGCCAAATTCCCCAAGTAAAACTTTAAGCGATGTTCAAGTGATTAGCCAATCTAATTAGGAACACACAGCCAAACACCAGCAGCCTGACAAGCCAACCTCAGTGCAGCCARCACTTAAAATACAGAGCCCCTGCATGCATGGCATGGCAGCAGTGCAGGAGYCAGCCCAAAAATAAAAAGCACCTGAAGCAGTGCAAAACAACCTCCTTTATTAAAATTGGACAAGCTCTATAACATAAATGCTTCACTTTTGGAATGCCTACAATACCATAATTGGCATTATATTTGACATTTGTGACTGACTAGAGCCACATTTACACTAATGGCAACAGTGCCTAGCCTGTAGTAGAGGTAAGCAGGCATTTTTGTACCTATTTAATGCTTCAACAAAAATAATAAGGGCACCAGCACATGATAAAATGGTTCAGCTGCCTTATTTTTAATTAAAGCACAGTGCAGCTGACTTCTGTGGAACAATATCCATCTTCCACAACTGCACAGACTCGCTTATTTTACTAGCAAAAATCCCCATTAATTTCAGGCCTCTTGACTCAAACAGATTCATCTCAGACAGTGCAATGGCAATAGTTTCCTTCTGCTGGGAGAGACACCATTTTCTTTCTTTCTAAAAAGACAGCACACAGAACCACACTCCATCAAGTCAATAATTAAGACAAGGAGCAGAAACTGAGATTAGAAAAAAGGCTGTATGGAAAATTGTGCCCTGAAATTTGCAGCTTCCTATAAGCAGAGGCATATCAATGAGCCCCYCTCTTTGGGTCCCTAACATTCAATAATTTTTGATAAATGCCATAAACAGCAGCATTTTATCCAACCCTGCTGAAATCAGAAACATTTCCTCCCACCTTGGAGGAAAGGAATATTATTTGTCTCCCTCATTACAGGCTGGAAATTWGAAAGTGTGTTTTAAGCTAATGGTGAGTCCTAGTGTTTTCCATATCAAAGAAAWAAATCCATTTTGCAACTCCTCACATCACTGGTTTGTACAAGAATTAGGTTGCTCCTGTCTGGCCACGGAGCAAAATCAATCAGCAGCAGCAGCAAAGTTCCTTCCTATTTCAGATCACCACCAAAAAAAAAAACACCCCAAAGGTTGCAATATCTTTTGCCTACTTTCCACTGCCAAGCACTCCATCATCTAGGCTGCTCATAATCTGTTCTTGAGAAGTGTAATTGCACAGTGGGAAACTCAATAAAGCTGGATCTTATCTGAGAGAGAGGCCGGTAATTGCCTGAAAGAAATGGATCTTCCTGCAGGAGGATACCAGGCAGTGGCACATGCATTGCTAGCTATTCTGTTTAAAAATAAAAATTAAGAAAGAAGAAAAAGCATGTTACTTTTGGGGGGGATTTGGGGAGGCATTGCATGGATTGGTTTTGTTTTTTTTAGATTAACGTTTAGCAAAGATTGACAAAAAGCCCGTAATTTTTCCCAAAAAAAAGCCTGCCAATTCTTTTTCTGGTCAAAATAAAACCCCATTTTTCGAGTTATTAAGTACTTTGGAAGCTCAACACTGCAGAAAGAGTGCTGGTAGATCAATACATACTCTCAGTATCAAACTAATCTTCACTGGCTCCTGAATAATTCAGGCTCATCAGACTTCCAAAGCTGTCTGGCCTAAAGGTTACGTGAGACGTGCATCAATCTGTCACAAAGGTGGCAAACATCAYTTCATCCCCCTTCCATCCACACCCTCCTGTGTTTGTACTGTAATAATGATCATTTCAAAGCCTTTGCTTAAATCATAATTAGCCTGCAAGCCTGGGTCTGAAAGACACGGAATATATTTGCTAAAATTAAAAAAATAATTAAAAAAAAACCAATATGCATATGGGGGAGCAAGAGGAATACAAGGAAAAGGCTCATTAATGTTATTTTGTACAGGGTTATAGTGAGGGGTTTTATTAGGAGAAGTAATGATATGTTTAATGAAATATTAAGAGAACAGGAASACTGAAGCAACCACACTTGATTTACCAACTGTATTATTTAAACCTTGCATTTATCAGTGGGCTTTKGATATTCTTGCCTTTTGTTTCACTGCCATTCTACCAGCACTGGCAAAGATTCATTTGTCACCTAACAAGCACAGGACAGCACCTTTTTGGCTCCTCAGACTAAAAGCAATGGTGAATTCTCAGGTACAGACTCYCCTGCTGTGGTGAGGGAGTCCTAAATCTCCCTAACCCCATAAACCTTTCCTTCTGCAGCACATAAAGGCACATCACTACAGAATTCCTAATGGATGTGGTCCAAGTATTTCTATTTTCCAAAAATGTTGCCACACCATGGCCAAACAACAGTTCACAGGTGATGTATGTATTCTCATTGAATACATAAAGTCATTGTTCCAACAAGTGTCTCCCAAAGAATGAGCTTCCTCACACAAAACAAAAAGCTGCTGCTTGAGGATCTMCCCCTTACAACACTTCCCTCCTCCCAAAACCCTGCCTTGTCAAACACATTTGGAATTACTGCAAGTACAGGGGAAGACTAAAAGGGGTCTTACCTCCAAGTTTCACAGATATTTCTGCTCCACACTAACATTGTCATTGTACACACAGTGGTCAATTATTTTTCTGTTAACTCCTTTTAGTTGTGGTCTAGTTGCAGGAATAAACTTCTTTTATTACTGCAAGTCTTTAATTGTATGGATGAAAGTGGGGTAATATCTCATCAGAACAAACCTTCTCCAACACACCACAGTAGGGAATTTAACATTTTCATCCTCGATGAGAAAGTAAAATTTCATAGGGCAGACTTCTTTTTTTAAGTAGGCGTTTATCCCAGTTTCTGTTGAAGTCTGTGTAACTCCCTGAATGAAGGAGGTTCTGCATTTCTGCTKCTTCTCAGGCTTCCCTGCCTTCACACAGCCCCAAACTCTGGGCAAGGCTACGACCCCAGGGCTGAACTGCCTCAACCCCACAAACCTTCCCTCCAAAATCCTCTACAGCTGTCTCTTCATTCAAGAAGTACTTTCCAATCCCATTACTCCTTAAACCCCTCATAATCCAATCAACSTCAGCAGCATCATGTCACATCCCTCTGTCAGCACTGTCACCCTGGGATATTTCATTTGGGGAAGGCACAGCACTGCTCTCCATCTCCAGAAAAACCAGAATTCCTACCCTTGACCCAGCTTTGTTCTGGATTCATCTTCATTTAGCACAGCCCCATYAGAAAAATCAGCTGGATCTTCCAGRTATCTTTATTTTACATAGGGCAAAAAGAAAAATTAAGCTTCTCCRGCTATTTTCTAAGGAAACAAAACATAATTCAGGTGAGGAGATTGGCTTGCTTTACACCCTGGTTTTGTAGAAGGGTTAAGAAACCACTCTAAGATCATAAAGGAAGTAAATTGAAGCTTTACACTATTTTAATCAAGGTTCCATCATTTCCTCTAGTGATTTTTTTCTTAATTTGACTTAACTGCAAACTAAAGAGAATCATAGAGAGTGGAAAAGAGTTTAAGATTAAGTCCAACTGCAAAATTATCTCTACTTCTTTAATTCAGTTACTAGAAATACAATCCCTCAAGAAAGAAGACATTTATTAGCTTTTATTATTGATGTACTTTTTTCCTAGCTATTAATATTCTTTATGGCAACTCCTACTTTAGGGTAAAGTCCAAGACCAGCAGAGAGGTCTAAAGGTGCTCCCTGGTCCAAAGACATCAAGGATTTTGTAAACCTGTGACAAGTTCCTGCTTCCCTTCAGGTTCAGYACAGGATGATCATATCCATTCATCATCCCCACAGCCCAAAAGAGAACACAATCCTGTAACCATAGAAACATGGATGTTCCTGTGGACATTTTCTGCCTATTATATTAAATAAAAAAAAAGAGAGACGGGAGCTTTATTTGCTCTCTGCACAACCCTGCCACAACCTCAGCTGAAATAAAAAAATCCCATATTCAATTTAAAGCAGAGCAGCAGCTCACAGCCCCTTTTTCTCCTTCCCTCTCTTCAGAGCATGGCTTGGCCTGGGAACCTTGAACCCTGGGATCTATAAAATTGTCATTTGCCACAATTAATAGCTGAGCAATCAAACAGAAACTCAGCAGCCCCTGCCCTGTCAGCCCCCCACCCTGCAGCCCATGCTGGAGCAGAACACTGCTCCCTTCTGGGGCAATCTCCTTTTTTTCCTCCCCTCTCTCAAAGAACTTATTAAAATAAAGCAGAGTGCAGCTGTATGTTGGTCTTGGTAGAATTAAACCCTCTGAGGARCAGTAGGCATTGCTTACCATGTATTACAACTCTAAAAAAATTAAATTATTATTCACTGTTTGAAGATATGTGGTTCTTATTTAACCAGGAAAAGCTAGCACATTTTAAAAAAAAAAATTAATTTTCATACTATCCATGGCCAAGCAGTGAAAGCCAAAACATGCTGACAGGTAGGAGTGATGTGGAAGGAGGTTTAGGGGCTATTAAAAAAAAGTAACATATTGAATTAGATCTGAGGACATCAGCAGCAACAGCTGTTTTGTGTGTGGCCAGAAAATGCTCTCACTCACATCCTGAAATATTCAACAGCCCAAATAATTCACAGTCCCTTTAAATCTCTAAAAATTCAAGGTATTGCCTGGGAAAAGAGAGCTTTGCTTCATACAATTATGCATTTGCTAAAGTCAGATGCTTGGAAGAATAAAAATCTACCCATCCCACCACCACCACCCTCTGGCAACATAATTTAATAACTGTAAATCAGTAAAGCATCATAAACAACTCCAGGATATACAACACAGGCTTTACTGAGAATAATACTTCAAGGTAATTAAAGATAACAATTGATGCAAACCTATTGTCACAGATATTTATAAAAAATGGACACTGGTCAATATGAATATGGAAAAATTAGGGAAATTAGGCACAGAGAAGTTAAAATATTGGAATTATGCAGCTCCTAGAGGAACTTGAATGCCTATTTCATGTCTCATAATGCAGAATATTCCCATAAATTCCTGAGTGTGTGTGCAACATTGCAATGAGGAACTCACTYCCCTTGCATCTCATGAGGGTTCATATTTTCATGTTGAGCTTTTTCACTGCTGCACATTCTAACACACACAAAACCCTTCTTTGTCACTGAGGAACCATTTAGAACAAAAGCTGTTCACTGTAATTCAGCCTTTTCCAGCACAGCAAGAAAATTCTGTACATATCCATTCCCAAAGCACCTAATCAGTATTAAAAATAAAAAAAGAAATCACTAAGGCTTTCTGAAATTAAAATATGAGTTATTTATCCAGGCTCTGTGAAAGAAACTCTCTTGTTTTCAGTGACCATTTCTGGACATTGAGACAAGCAGGAAATTTTATTTTAATTTAATATTTTCTCTCTGCCCTTTGGTGCAAAAAACAAACCAAGTTCTATGCATGCAGTCTAAACTGCTCAAATAAAGTTGAATTGTTTTGTGAGCATTTTATGCTCTGTATGAAATTGCCACCTCCAGACTTCAGGGGAGCCACTTGCAGGCAGGCAGTGCTTAACAAGCAGATTTTCCATGTTTCAAAAGGCTTTTGGCTGCCTCTGTAAATCATCTCCCAGCAGAGGAACAGGTGCCCTTGGTTAACTGAAAAGCAACAGGAGCAACATCTAATTAAGATCACAGTGGAGCTGCAAAAAGCTGTGAAGGGACAAATATTCTTGCAAGTCAAATGGAAATAATTCATGGAACCAAACTTAACACACACAGAGACCCAGAGAGGAGCAGCTCTGCTTAACTACTGTTATATCCATGTTTAATTTCTTTCAAAAGGCCAAATAATTTGAGTTTTTAGTGCTTGGTTTGGCACTGCTCATAGTTCTTTTCAGTACCATGAATGAAGTATTTCACAGAGGTGCTGGGAAATAGTTAAGCAGTACATTTGGCAGCTTCTAGTTCAGAAATTCATATAATGCAGTTAATATTAGAACTTGTTGAGCAGTCCCAACAAAAATCAATCCAACAGCAATAAACCCCAACCCCATCATTTCAGATTCTCATCTACACCACCAAAAGCAAGTTCTACACCACAACTTGTGTCTCAAACATGCTTCCTAAACAGCTGTGTTACTCCAAATTTTCTTTATTGCCATAACAGATACCAAGAAGCTACAACCAAACAAATGTTCTTGAAGGCAAAAAAACCCTCTCCAGCCTAATAAACAYGAGTCAGGATGTAAATATATCATCAAAAGCTTCACTAACCTCAGTTTTCCCTCTCAAACCACTCAGTTTCAAGCTGAGCCAAATAACTTGTMATGGATTAAATCTAATGCTCTCACCACCATCCAAGTATTGAATTAAAAGCACCAAGGGAGGTACAATAACTTCTGATAAGACTTTTGCAATGTTAATACCCTCCCTTCTGGAAACATTCTTGATTTCACACTCAGATYACCTGATTTCAGCTTCCAGGGGTTGATTTTTGTTATTTTTTTGCCATTCAGTATTTTCTCACACTGAAGTGAGCAATATGCTATAATCAAGCCACCTTTATTTATTCCTTTTGATAGGCAGAACATAAAATCTGTGTGTCAAAACAATCCACAACCATCACTTCACTCCCAGCATTGACTGCAAACTGAACAGGTTGGATAAAGAACAGATTTTATCTCTTTATGTCACACAATAGAGATAAACCCCTGTGTTAGATGCACACCTCAGATCTGAAGGTCTTTGGGCCTAAAATGCACATTTCCTTCTTTTTTTAAATTTTTTTAAATTTTATTTATTCTGTGTTTGGGCTACCTGGGGGTTGCAGCATTAGGACAAGGCAGGACAAATTTCCACCACCCATCTTGGGATATTTGGGGGTTTCCACACAGAAATCCCAGTTCTGGCAATACCCAAGGAGTGGGGAAAGTCTGCAAGTGTGTACATGTGCATTTATGGGTCAAAAATAGTAGGTATATATTGTATTTTTAAATCTTTCTATCAATTTCATATGAAAGCAGGACAGTGGGGTTTTTGGGATGCCTCAGGATTTGGCCCAAGGAGAAACTTCTCCTAAATTGGGGCTGGGCAGTGAAGTGTAAGCAGAAAACCAAAATGAAACATGAAGGGTTTTGCATCCTCCTTGCAGCAAACACAATGCTCATTTACATTCCTGCAGTACAAGAGATTTCCATCTCAAATTGGCTTTTCCCCCCCATCAGAACCCTTGATTAATTACTGCTAATGAGAAGGAATTTCTTKTCTCAATTCACATGCTACCTGGTCATTTACTTCCAGGTTTATTTTTGATACCAAACCATTTCCCCTTGGGAAAATGACCATCATTATCACAGGGTCCTCCCAGGAGCACAAAATAACAGCTGTCACTTTGGGTCACCATAGCAACACCACTGTAACTACATCAGATTTGGTTCAACAGGAGAGAAAAAAAATAAATAAATATCCATGTACATGCAGAGGTGATAATAATAATAAGAGATTCACAGCACAGTTCAGGAAATTCTCATTTCAGTGRGTGCTTCTCCCTCCTTTGGCCAAAAGAACTCATTAAAGGCCAGTCCATCCCGTGTCACCAGGGATGCAGTTGTCCTGTGGTGCATTCATTTAAAGGAAAACCTGCCAAACCCTGTCAGAAATGCCAGCAGATCACAGGAGAGCAAATGGGTGATCCAGTCACACACACTGGAGATTGGGCTTCCCAAGGGATCTGCCCATTTAAGTGTCATTAACATTAATGGGGAATTGTGTGCAGAGTATGAAGATGTTTGAGTGGAAAAAAAAGCTAAGAGCAAATCCATCATTATCAGCAAAAATTAAAAGTCTGCCATTATTTTCAGTGGGAGAAAGGTTGGGTCACAACTCAGATAAGCCAGCTAATCAATTTTTATACAAACAGAAGCTCAAAACCCCAAAATGTGGCTTTYTTAGTCTTCACTTCTCAACACAAAACACTGCCTTTTTTTTTTTCCTCACTTTTTTTCTGCTAGGATATATTTTTCTTCTGGAAGAGGGCAAAGTGTTTCACAAATCCTGCATTATGGGCCATTAATGAACTAACAGAATGAGCTCTGAATCTCTTTTTCTTGCATTTCTTCCTGACAGCTCCTGGCCTGATGCCTTGGCTTTGGTTAAGAAGAGAACAGAGCAGCCTGGGGAGGAGAARTCCCTGCAAAGATGAAGCTGGCTATGAAAAGTTGTCTTTGCTCAACCCCAGCTGAATGAAGCTGAGCTCTCCAAAGGCAGCACCAGGAACCAAACAGCTCTTAAAAGACAGATTTATCTCATTCTCTTCCTAAGAGAGAAACCCAAACATCCACAATCATTGGGGACCAGSTCTGGGTTTTGATATCCTGCAGCTYTGCCTCTGGGATCAGAGGTTCTGTGTCCTGCTCAGCCACAWRCAGAGGGAAAGATGYACATTAATTGCTTTTAAAAAAYCCAAAAAACTAAAAAMCACAASTAYTTTCAGTTCACACTCAGCAGGCAGCAACAGATCAGAGTGAAACATCACCAGGATTTGGTGTTGGGGCTGCAAGGTCCTCACTGTAAATTCTCTGTACCAGCTGGATCAGCTTCAGAGTCAATTAAYKAAACCCTCATTAGAGTTTATTAGCCAAATCACAGCCAGGAACTAAGCTTATATGTACTTATTTAAGGCACAGTYCCAGCTGAAGGTGCATGGACAAACCTTCAGCCAGGGTGAGAAATTTCAGCTGTTGTCTCCACGCTTCCACTGMCATGCAATAATTATGGTTAATAGTTGCTAAAAGGCTTCTAACGAACCTCTCAAGGTAATTTATCATAATTAACAYAACCTTAGACATGTTTCAAGCTTTTGGTCCTCAGCTCATTATTTATGGCCCTTTCAARATTGTTCCAGTACATTAATTTTTCTATTTTTAAGCAAATCTATRARCAGAGCCCATCAAGTGCTGAAAGAACTTCAGTTCCCAGTTTATAAATGTGGGTAATATACATGTACATTCTTAGCYTGGACTTTTTTTGAAGCAGTATTGAGTCATTAATTCATGAACTACAGAAATTATTAGTGTCAGGTAGGGCTTGCTTTGCAAGAAAGGTGTAACAATGCTTGCCTAGAAAGGAGCAGAGTTGGCAGACAGTGGAAGAACTGAAAAAATGTAACAAATATTTAAATTATTTTGCATATAGGTTCACATTAATAGTAACTTCACATTGTTACAGAGAAGAATAATTATGAATGTTGCTCTGCAATACTTCTCCAACACCTTCATCCCACTTTAAGCTCAAAAATCAGCTACAACACAGAAAAATACATGTAAAATGGGGTCAACTTCATTTGGAAAAATAGACATTAACGTAAGGATGTTCAAGTAAATATTAGCAGGATATAGAAATGGCAGATTCAGAGGACTGTAAGCATGAATTTCTGGGGGATTTTGCATCCCTTTCTTCAATTTAACCAGGCTTATCATTCTAGCAGGCAGACACCCAAACTAGAGATGAGCAAAGATGAGATCAGTCCAAGAATACCCAGAAACCACCAAAGCAGCAAATGATTCTGTGATTAAWCTGAACAGAAATGATAGTTAAAATGGATTTTCAGTATCTGATTACCTAAAAACCCTGGGTAAAGCTGCAGTTGTGTTAAGAAGTGATGAATTAAATGTGTTCACTCAGGACAGCRAAGTCTCTGTAAGGAGGCAGCCAAAGCTGCAGTGCCCAAACACTCACTGGAACCAATCCAGAACAGATCAGACCCATCCCAAAGCCTGCAGCCAGGGTGAACTCAGCTCCTTTTCAAATTAAAAATACCTAGAAATTATTGCTTAGCAGTGAATGAGGAGAAATCAGTGCCCAAAAAGAAGAGCAGCCAGTCACAACCTCTGTTCACAGGGCTGGAATTGAAGGTCCTGTCTCAGTGAGACTCTTGCACCTCCTGCTCCAGCAGCCCCTGGAGACATCTGAAGACCAGGGTGGTTAAATCGGGCACTTTATCCACTTTATCAGCACGTAACAAAACAGAATCCCACCCTTTGTCTTCCCCCAGTCACAAAGCAGAGTGCAGGGCTGGGAAGGAGAAGCCCTGGCTGCTTTGGGAGGCAGACATTTCACCAGGAGATGGCTATTAGCCAGCATCTATCTCTGTCACTTCTTCAAGATAATCTGGTTAAACAGCTACATCTTTTCCTTCTCGTGTTTTTGTTTCCACTATACACATGAAAATTAGCTTAGAGACTAAGCAGGCTGATTTACATTTTTGGGGATATGTTTTATCATTGTGTGCAGATAGGATTTGCAGTCTCTTTGCTSAATGCATTGTGTGCTGCCAAACCCATTCGTTTTTCTCTGCCCAAAGAAAGAAATTWAAAAAAAAAAAGGGCATTTGCATCATGTGAGCAGAGAATACAGCCCTGCTTTTTGCTGGAAAGAAGAAAAGCCTTGAATTGTCACCCCTACCTAGTAAAGCCAGGGAAAACTGAGGAATAATTTGAAAGCAAAATTTCCTCCAACACTAATCAAATGGCAGGAGAAAGTACAAACTTTCATTATTTTTTTTTTTGGTCCCTGCCTTTGAGACTGCACTTTTATGACAGTGACATGAAGGAAACACAGCATAATTGTTTTTCCCCACAATGGCAGGCAGTTGTAGGTGTAAATAAAAATGAGTGATTTGCTGAAGGCTTGTTGCCAGTCYTGTCACTGGCAGCAGCAAGCAGATGAGAGTTGTACTTGGTGGTTACCTCCAGGCCAGGCTTTGAAAAGTGGATCTGAGATGTGAAACAGCAAAGCACCAAGGTATATTTATCACAAGAAAAAGAAAAAAAAACTCAAGGAAGGGGATAAAACACAAAAACCCTGTCTCAGTTTTATTCATCTCTCTTTACTTTAAAAGGGGAAGAATAAGGAAATTACCTCCAATTTACTTAATTGGATAGCTAAGAACAAGGAATGTGAAAAGGGTCAAATAGAAGGTGGGGTTGGAAGGAACCCTACAGASCATCTGGTTTCAACCCCACTAGACCAGGTTTATCCAGGTTTATCCAAGCCCCATTTAATCTGGCTTTGCCACTTCCAGGGATGGAGCTGCTCCAGGGCAGCCTCTGTCAGAGCCTCACCACCTCTGCAACAAGAAATTCCCTAATTTCCAATCCAAACCTGCCCTCTCTCACTTCACAGACCTTCACCACAAACAAACAGCATCAGTGAGAATGTTGCAGTGCCAAGAAATCRATAATTTGAGTTATGGGTATTTTTTAATCTTCCTTTCCCCATTCCTGCTCCAAAGCCCAGCAGTCTCTGCCTTCTTCTGCACACTTGGCATGCAGGGGAGGATCCTGGGCTGACACTCACCCACAACTCCAGACACAAGCCATTAGGGCTATTTATTAAGTTYTGCATCTCAATCAGTCACACTTCACGAGTTCTTACTGAGATTAATAAAATAATATTGGAAGGCAAGAGTTCCACAGTCACCATGATTTAGTACACACACCAGAGATGGAAGTATAAATAATTAAACCTACCAATCTGAAAGACAAATCTGACAAATCACTTCAGCTGCCACCAAAAAAGACAATTTCAAGTTCATTTAACATCTAACAGCAAAAACACTGACAACAGGATAACACTGTATTGAAATACAAGAGAATTTATTTATTCATGGAGCCYGAGCTTGCCTGTCAGATGCTGCATTTTAAATATCATTGAGCTATCTCAAGCTGGCTCCCCCTGCATTGCCTTTTTTTTCCTCCATTTTCATAGTGAAATGAAACAAATTCCACAAAACTTGTAAGGAAAAAGAAATTCCCACATGTAGCATTTAATTGACCAATTTTGTCTACCAGTTCTTCTACACAATCCCCTTCCTAACTCCATTTGCTTTCCAGCTGTGAAAATTCAAACAGACTAATAGGCTTCTCTGTCTCTGCTAACAAGAGAATTTTGTATTTAAGACCTTGTTTAAATACAATTACTGTATCAGATTCAGCACTCTTCTCTAGGTTATTCARTGTGTCCTTTGTAAAAAAAGTTATGGAGGCATTTCAAGTTTAAATAAAGGTTATAGGCTAAGGCTGAAACAAGAACATTTTTTTAAACAGAATAACAATGAAATATTGGCTGATAGAGGGGGAAAAAGGCTTTGTTTACATTCAAGAACTATGATACAGTTTGCATTAAAGTCAAGAAAAAAAACATCAAAAAACAACTTTTCTACCAGAGCTTACATTCCTGGGAATGTTTTGCCAATTAAACTGGCAACACAGCATCAAACACAAATACATGAGGATACACACACAAAAAAGAGATAGCTGACCTAATTCTAGAAGGTGCAATAGCTAAAACACCTGTCAATAAAATTCCAATTACTCCAGMGCATCAGCCACAATTCCTGTAACTGCAGGTGCAACATTTAATGCCATTTCCAGCTATTTGTGTCTTGCTCCTCACTGTGCCAAAATGAATTTAAACCMTGTATTTCAGGCAACATCCAAAATACAGTTGTTTAATTAGAGGGGAAGCACTTCCAGCCCAGGGATAGAAACCCACTCTCCACAGGAGAAGCAGCAAAGGGAGGCAGGAGCTGCACAGGGAGGGTGGAGAGGACCTCAGGAGGGTGATGAATACTGCAACACAGCCACAATTTGTGATAACATTTAACCCCCTGCCCTCAATTTAGGCTCTCTAAGACATTAAATGAATACCAATATGTCAATAAAGCAGGACAAACACAAGCCCAGAGAGAACAACAAAACCCCTGGCCCCCTCTAACAGCATCCATCCCTCTTTGTCTCCCAGATTACAGGAGAAGGCACAGAAATCAGGAGTCTTTAATCCACCAGTGAGAGGAAGAGTTAAAGCAGCAGAGCCACCTGCACCTGCAGCTCATCTGCTCTCCCCAGCAGCAGCCCTGCAGGTCACTGCACTTCCAGGAAAAAAWWAAAAAAGAAATAAAAATCATTCTGCTGGCCAGTRTCTGTCACCAGCACAGCTGCATCACACAGCAGTTGGCAGGGGTGAAATAATTCCTTGTTAAGGAAGGATTTATAAAATATGCAGGACATTAACTGAACATACATAGCTGCTAGTTGAGATTGTAAATTCATTAACCCAGACACCAGCACTGGGTAGGAGGCAGGGCAGAGAACCAGTCCAGTTTCCCTTCACTTTGAGCAGAATTTGCACGATTTGAGACAAGACCATGGGATCAGAATAGAATTCTCAGGTTAAAGCAAATCAGGGGTGCAGTATCAATGCACAGAAGAGTCCAACACAGTAAAAAACTTGAGTTAAGTGTTGAGCTGCCTTAAAATCCCCAAGAGTACAATTTTCTAGCACCTCCAACACCCATTACTGCAACATTTGGCCTGCAAAGCTCCCCAAGGAAGGGACAGTGCCAAATCTCTCCTTCCAAACATGACTATTTGGAACTGCTCAAACATCCATCATGCCTCAGCCCAAACACTGCTGTGAGATGTCCAGGTCTTCTCCAGAGCTCCCTTTCATGCTGCCACARCCAAGTCTCAGTTTGATTGGTGATGCTGTGGCAGGCCACGTCTCAGCATCTTCTGCATGGCTGGGTAAGAAATGAGGGAGCACCAGCAGCTGGGCCACTGGGCTGTGGGGACAGGGAGGAAAAGCCACCTTTGTTTGATCCAGGGATCAGCTGAGCAGAGCCCAGCTGGAAAAAAAACCCTCTCTTGGACACCTGGACTGAGATGTGACAGCCCTTCCCAGCCAGGCTGAGCCTGGCTCCTGCTTGCAGCCACCAATCCTGCAGAWACTCCTTATCACTCCTTAATTAAACAGCACCAATTTGCTCCTTATCTCTCCCAGACCTGTGCAGGGTTGGGTTTTTTTGTGGTTCATCAGTTTGGGGGGGTTTTTTCCCTTATTTTTCCTGAAGAGCTGACTTGCCCTGACATTGAAGGGCTGCATTTTATTCTGCAGCTCCAATTAAAGGCTGCCGAAATCCGTCATGGTCTCGCCTCCCTGCACGAGGAGTCAGCTCTTATCTCTCAGTGGGGGGAAGTGAAAATGGGCTCTGTTGCCTGGAAACCTGAATGAGCATCCTCTAAGTGAAAAGCAACTTCTGGACTGTTAATTCTGGGAAGGAGAGTCCAGGCAAGGGGACAAGTGCCAGTCACTCATCCTCCAACACCCACTGGGTGGCCCTGTCCTGGGGAGGATGAGCAAGCTCCAGCCCCAGCTGCAATGCCCAGCCCTGCTCCCCAGAGATGGCTCCATCCAAGGTGGGAGCACCAGGCAAGGGAAGGAGGAACCRAATGAAAAACCAGCAGCTGGTCAGTGAGACTCCATTCCCGAGCCTAATCTCGGTTTGTGCAGTCAATGGGGGAGAAATGGCACGATTTGCATGACAACAGCCCARGGAAGTGAATGGTGGCGAATCTATTCTGTGGGAGAAGATAAAGCAGAATATACCCAATATATTAACAGCAAGGTGGAATTCAATTCCCATCCTGGCTGATGATATTGATTAAAACTGACACTTTTTTTATTGTTATTATTCCTCTTCCTCTTAGGACATGGAAACAACTGAGCCATGTAACAATGCAGTTGTTTTACACAAATGGAAACACATTTGGCCATGGAAAAAAATAATGTGAAGTCCACATCCATTAGGAGTAACAGCCCTGGAAAATATTAGGGCTGGCTATTTTAGCATGTTACAAAGACATGAGCTCACTTAGGTTCATGGAGGGATTTGGTGACTTTAATTTGTACCCAACAGGAGAGATGTAAATRGCATAGCTGAAAGGAAGTATTGGGTTTTATTTATGGATGAGTTTAAAATAATCAGCAAGCACAATATCTCTGACTTCCTTCCAACTTATTTAGAGATTTGACTATCAGTGTTGACTTGCTTTTGAATTTAAAATAACCTTCACAATCTCCACTGGGTTGAATACAAAAATTTCCTGACAATGTACATTTGTCTATGGTTAAAACCAAATCTTTTTAACTTGAAACAAAATCCTCCTTCCCCCTTTCTTGGTCACCAGTGTTACTATCTCAGTTAAAAATCTCATTTTTAAAGATGCTATTACAGCTGAAKGAGAATTGCTGGTCTGACAGGAGAAGCACATTCAGTATGTGGGGGGAAAAAGGAAGCAGTTCCTAGAGATGCTGCTGCTTGCATTTAAGCAAATGGAAAAGAAGAAAAACCAAAAGTTTGGATGCTGAAAAGTCCACATTACCTTTGACTGAAGAATATGCTACAAAATTTATTTGCAGATTTAGAAAAATGAAATATTTTGTGTGTGTGTGGTTTTGACTGCAGTGCATGTCACCAGAGAGAACAGACACAAAGCCTGATGAAAATCTCAGCCAGCACTGCTGATGTCACTGATGTGCTCTGCACAGCACTTGAAAAGGACAGCAAACACAGCTGAATCCTGTCAGTACCAAAACTTCTGACTTTATTACCATCTAAAAGAGACACCCCCCCAGAGTCCCACCTTCCCCAGTGCAGACTTTAAAGTGTTTCCCTGAAATACAGAAAAGAGCCACAAGCTTCACTTGTTCCTACACTCAGACCTTGTCCTTGGACTCCAGGACAGTGACCTGCACAGAGATGTGCCAAAAAAACCTGCACACATCACTCCTGAGGTGTCCTAAGAGAGAACCTGGACAAGTTGGGGGGCTCTCACTGCAGAATCAGGGTTGCAGAGAATTCAGATTGCAGAGRATCAGGGTCCCCCTCCTGCCCTACAGCCAAGCAGGGGAACAGTCAGGAACAACCACCCTGCCCCTGCACATCCCCCAAAATGTGTCCTGGAGAGGGCTGSCTGTGCTCTCAGTGTGTGTGCATTAAGGATTCCACACACACACMCCCAAACCTGCCCTGCAATAACATTTCTTTCAGCGGGCAGCAGCCCTACATTAATATATATTCGTTTCTGTAACTAAGTCGAGTGGAGATGKAAGTGACATTTGCTCCCTGAAGTGAAATTATACATTTCTATACAACCTAGCTGTTTGCCCATCTCGTTTTGTTTTTTTTTTCACAACAGTTAAGCTGTCACATTCTCTCTTTCACTCCCCAATGAAAGGAAACAGATCTTCTGGGTTTAACAATGAGAAGGCAAAAAAAAATAAAACAAACCCCAAGAACAAGCCAATGTCAGTAGCAGGGCACTGAGCCCAGTTCATGGATCAAAAAGTGCAGGCACAAAACTGTTTTTGTAGAAAATGGATTGTGCTTTTATAGTTTGCTTTTTATAGCTCCTCAATCCCTCAACTAAGTTATCCTGCAGGAAAATGAGTGGTAATATTTAAAGATTTTATCTTTTTTGTTTGTTTTACAATTGAAAAATAGGCCTAAATTTTGGGTAATATTCTAATGTAATTCTGCCACCTCATATCTACACTGACTCAAAAGCAGCTTGGAGTACAGATTCCATAAAATCTGATATTTCTGCTCTTTTGGTCTTTTGCTTTTTTAAATAAAAGCCCAGCACTGTACTGTGCAGAACAGGAGCATCCTACTACATCTCCACCAAACAACTACAAATCCATAAGAGGAAACACAAAATAGAATTCAACTCAATCAGTTCTGCTCTTGGGTCTTAAATAACAGTGAAGAGTTAAAATCTCACCAGATTAAAAACACTGCAGTTAAATCTCTTTCTGAAGGAATAAGAGGGAAGAAAGAGTCAATTCCCTGGTAGATAAGAGAGTTAAATTGGGGAAATTGAAGTAAAATGAAGCCCATTTTCTTGTGTTTGGGCAGGTACAACAAAGTCTTCATCACCCCAACAGCAGCAGAAAACATTCCAGTGCCTTGCTCCTGGGAAAATTTGATGCTTTCAGGAAAATCAAGGAAATCTGTGAATCAATCTCCAAAGACAATGAAGATCACAGGCATTAAATGGATGGGGAAACAAGGAAGGAAAAGCAATGCCAAATCATTCCAGACCACCATGACTGCTTTCATAGCTCTGATTTGTGAGGTCAGAACGTTTTTAGCAGGCAGGTGAGAAGGAGGCACTGGCAGCTTTCCCCTCACTCCATGAGAGGCAGGGGCTGTGACAGCTCAGGGAATTTAAAAAGGGTCCAGGACCCCACTCCCACCCACTGCTCAGCACAGGAAGGAGAACATCACCCTTGTTCAACAAWTCCAGAGTGTTTTGAGGAGCACAATCACAGCAAAGGCTGCACTTTGGAGAATATGGAGTTATCCAGCTGCTTCTTCCACTGCCTGGAGTGACTCCATCAGATCTCCATAAAAACCTGCTCCAGAATCCTGCCATTCCAGCCAGGGGAAACTCAATATATTCTGGAGAAATAACTCTGACCTGGCTAAAAAAAAAAATCCATTTACATCATTTAGTGACACTGGGAGAGGTGACAAAGGGAGCTCTCTGAGGTGGACAGGTGGATGTTTTACTGCAGTGAGCAGCAGGCTGGGGCTGTCTGCAGGGAAGAAAACACTGAGAAACAATGTGAAAAAATCAGATCAATAGGCAGGAAGGAAAAAAAAATAATAGCTATCCTTTATAGCCATCCTTCAGCATCAGCCAGGGACTCACCTAGATGCACTCCTGCCASATTAGTTACTGCAACACCCTGAGGCAGCAGCTCCCAAAATGGCTGGTTCACTGAATACATTTACAGTGAATAATAATCAACTTCTCAGCTTCTTATGACTTGGTTTCTCATGCCTTAATCCTGTATCACATGGATTCAAACATATTTTTACTGTTAAAGTGGCTTAAGAGTGAGGATCACATGCAAACACAGATAARAGAGGTGATCCTGATGGCAGATTTGAGTAGATGAAATATTAGAAGTGATACCACTGACAGGTGCAAAAGTGTCCTATTATACCACTGGGCTCCTTCATTCCCACTGGAAACTTAATAAAAAATGGGGTTTTTTTGTTTTGTTTTTAGCCTCTCAATACAAGAAACCACACTTGCAAAGTCTTCCCTCAATTCAGATGCATTATAATAGCTCCAGTTTAAATTCTAAGTGTCTTTATGGGCTCAGCTTATTTTTACTGAAGGATTTTTGAGCACCAAACCAGGCAAATAAAAGCAGGAAGTTAAAAAGAAYCAAAGCTTTCAAAGGAGTCAAAGAGCAGCCTTGGTGAAGCTGCAATTTTCTGGTGCATCATTCTGCATCAGATGAGTAATCCATCRTTTGGGATGGCTTCCAAGGATGGACCATCTGCTCCCAGCATGACCACGCTCCTGGAAGCTGCACAGAATCTTTCACCTTCTCCTCAACAGCTCTGGAGAGACACAACAATGAGGTTTCYAGAAAGAACAAAGCCAATAAACTGTAAGCTGCTTGGCCTGAAATTTTATCTCCTCACAGGTTCAGTGGWTCTGTGTGGCATTAGTGGCCTTCTGCCTCACATAAGTGGCATTTGACACAGAGAAAACAAATYACACTGACTGGAGAGAAAGGGATTTTCAGCCATGAGATCACAGGGCTAAAACAAAACAATCCCACATAAGTGATGGAGGGGGATTTGCATATGTACAGCTTCTGAATTCTCCCCTAATTTCACGCACATGCCCTGTCACAAACAGCTCAAAAAACAGCAAGAGAATGAAAAATCCCCACATCCATCCCCTGCCCTGGCTGCAAGGAAGGCTACAGGACAAAAAGCCCCTAACCCTTTAATGCCCCTGCAAGGCAGCTCCACATCTCAAAGGGGAAAACATCTCAAAGGGGAAAACAAACAAGCCAGCCACTTATAAACTGTCAAATGCAGGCAGCTGGCTACAGAGCCAGGAAACCAAACTCCCACATCAACAAGCAGAGGAGGTGATGCTGTTCCCACAACCCTCCTCTCTGCCAGCATTCACCTGGCAGCAAAGGAGCCAAGCTCAAGAGGCTGAACAAGGATTCAGGTGCTCACTCAAGGGGAAAAAAACCCTCATGGAGGAGTCTCTAGCCAGGGGGAAAAMGATCAACTCCAACATTTTTGTCAGCAGCTTCCAGCATGTCAGTTCAGCTGTATTTTAAAGATACACCTAAGAGATGAAGGCTGCACACCAGGATTTTAACAGGCTGTGAGTTCCAGCTGTGGGGCAAGGAAAACTCTGGGATCAAGCAGCTGAAGAGGAGAAGGCTCAGATGCCCTCTTTGGTGTTATACCCAGTATCCTCATTGCTTCACCTAAAGACCAGCTGGGTTTGAGACCCCCTGAACAGGTGGGTCTCACATCACCAGAGCAGCAAACTCCACACAAAGCTCACAAAGCCAACTGGAAGCTGGCTACAAGAAAGCATCCAACTAAGCTATCAATACAGGCTTTTTTAGA
The DNA here is from genome assembly GCA_902810485.1 of Alauda arvensis. Taxonomy (NCBI): domain Eukaryota; kingdom Metazoa; phylum Chordata; class Aves; order Passeriformes; family Alaudidae; genus Alauda; species Alauda arvensis. Next base: position 170,758 of record CADDXX010000213.1, read on the forward strand.
AGAGTTCAAACTATTTTCTGAACCAGCAGAAATGGCTTTGGGTGTCAGTGCCACAAGAGACAGGACAATCCATATTTGTGAAGTGTGCCCTTAAGCATGCAGTGGTAAAGCCAAAGGCAATGCCTGTGCTTTTCCAAGTTTAAAGTTGAACACAAGACCACTGGAATAAAACAGAGAAGAAGTGAAGACAAAAAACATTTCCAGAAGAGCCTTCTCATAGCTTTCCCTGAAGTTACAGGGGTAGGAGATGCCACTTCTGCCAAAGGGAGAAGGGGAAGCAGGAGAGAGAACACCATAGGGTGAAGTAAGGACATGAGTGGGAAAAGGAGCTCTGACTGCAGGAATCTGGGGTCTAAGCACGAGAAGACAAGGGCAGTGRCAGAGTAAGGGCAAGATGTGCTCTAGGACAGACACCCAGCTACTGCAGAAATGGAGTGGAAGAGAAGGGAGAARGCACTGAATTATCCATGTATGAAATCAGGTGCTGAAGCAGCAGGAGTGTGTGCACAGGTGGGATTTAGAGCTGATAGAGAAAAAATACAGCCATGATTTTTAGGGAGTTTAACAGAATCTTACAGAATGTTTATTCTTTGTGCCACAAACAGAAAAGAGGAGCTGGTCCCCTTTGTGCCTTCACTGTTTCACCAGCCACAGTGGTGCCACTCAGGGTCCAGCTCCAAGGATCCTCAAGTCTCAGCCCTTGCTACCAGCCCTTATTCCAAACCATCAGTTATTGTACCTCTCAAGTATGGCTCAATACTCTCCCAAAATCCAATATTTTAGGTGTTAAAGGAAAAAAAAAAAAAAAAA
>CADDXX010000213.1:184736-202622 GCA_902810485.1 Alauda arvensis
TACCTCAAATTCAATAAACCCAAGTCTAAAAGCCTTGGACCATTTAATGAGTTATACTCCTGACTAACTGAACTTTACTCCTTCAAAATTTCCAACATTTAAATTATGTCCAAGATGCATTACAGGTTTATCTCACAACCAAGCAATTCGTGGCATCTCTCTTATTTAGATAAGAATATCTGAAATATTTTTTTTTAATCCAAGACATAAATATCACACAATTAAAGACCCTGCASTTCATTATTGCAAACTCTTTGTATGCATGGCTTTTTTTTCTCCCTTACTTGTACTGTAGCAGTTAAGTTTTGTGGTCAAGCTGACTTTTGACATTGAAAACACTATATTATTTATCTTAACAACAAATCCACATGATGGAAAAATAATTAAAACCCCATCATATTACAAATGTATAACTGCAAACAACAAAACCAAGGCAGAACCTTCTCACACCACACTCTGCAGAATTAGCTTTGTTTGCCATTAACACCATTGATTTATATTCAATGTCTTCTCTGTGCTGCTCTGATTTAAACATCATTTTAATTTAACCACCCTTTTTTTTCCCCCCATGGGGACTTCTTGTTAAAATTCCATTCACAACACAGCAATTCCTCTAAATTACCCTGATGTAGGGATGAACTGATCTTATCAGCATCACTGAGCCAGCACAGCTCTTCAGTGCAGGGGCTTTCATTATTTGTGCTGTGACATGACTTGCATCAAGCCTATTTACAAACACTGGAGTGGCCTGAAGGAGAGCAGACAGGTTGGCAGAAAGATTTGACAGCACAAGCTTCTGTCTCTGCATYAGAAAATACAAGGAAAGCAGAACACACAGCATTTACCAAGAAAAGCTCAAGCAGTTAACAAAAAACTACAGAATTGGGGATGTGCTGTTACCCAGATAAACCAAACAGTTTACATAAAAAAGCATCCAATAAGACAAACATGAGCCTTTTGCATGGACTCTAAGAGAACAGAGGGTTTTCTCAGCAGAAATAAGAGCTGAGGCCTCCACCAAGTGTTATTTGGTGCTCCCTTACAAGCTCAGAGAGGCAAACTGCAGCAACAGCTGGGAGGGAAGGGAGCTCCTCTCATAACATGAAATGGGAAGAGAGGGGTGTTTATATCTTGGACACCAGCAGAACAGACTGCAGGGCTCACTACTGTGCTCCAAACATGATGCTCTCCCTGCCTGGCAGTCAGGAATGAGATAATACAGAAAAAAAGGACATTTGTTAGGGGCTGTTTCACACACACATTTTCCTTCTGCTTTTTTTTTTCCTTTCTAAACTAGGAGATCCAGCCTTTTTTTCCCTTTTCAAAGCAAAAGGAAAAGCCAAATCTCAGGTAGATAAGCAGAATAACTCACTCAACCCCTGTCCCCCAATATTTCACGGTTCACAGTTTACAGCCAGAACAGGATTTGGAATCTCAGCAGCAGCCAGCATCGTGCTGGCACCATTTAAAACCTCCCTGATGGCACTGCCAGCAGGAGGGAGATAACAACAACTCAGGTGTGCAGGATCCAGAGCAGCAAGAGGAGCTTTGGAGCAGATTTTCAGCTGCCAGACTCACCACCTTGTTAAGAGCAGAGGGGGAAGATTAAACAAAAAATTGACTGGTGGGCTTAAAGTTTCCTTCCTTCAGAAGCAACTGCAATGATGTTTCAAAAAATGTGCCCTTGWAAGAAGGATGGAACAGTGATGCTTTAGGAACATGCCCTTGGAARAGGGACAGGACACTCAGCCTCCCTCCCCTCCCCTCCCACAAGGGCAACTCAATCTAAATAATAACACACACAATTGCTTAAGAGGAAAGAAAAAAAGCTTAAAAAGGTCTCAATACAAATCTGCCACTAGAAAAAAAAAAAAAAGCCTTTCATCTTGTACAAAGGTGACATTTGAGAGACAGGTACCCACCAGGTATGCAGGTTAAAGCTTGCCTCATTAAACTGCAATTTTTGGCAGCTACTGACTGACAGTATCCAACTGTTTTCTGTGCTTAAACTCAAGGCACCCACATCAGCAGCAATTTCATGCCATATGCTCCAAGTAAAGATCTTCAAGTRCTCCCACAGTCAAGCCCAGCCTGGCAGGAATCATGAATTTTTGGGTTTTTTTTTCATCCCCAGTTTCACCTTGAAAGCAGCTGAATATCAACGAAATAAAAATACCATGATCCCTTCCATTTTCTGTGCACATCATGAAGATGGAGGGGCCATTAAATAAAAACTGCCAATATGACTAAAATAGCTGTTTTAAGTAATGCAGAAAACAGACCAGAGAGAAGCTTCTTGCTATTYTGATCAATAGCAATTTCCCCATGGCTGTTTATTGATATTTTTAATGAAAAAGACCCTTCTTTAAGATGTTCAGTCTCCAGTACAGAAAATAGTGTATTTAATTCTAGTAAAGTGCTAATAAATCTCATTTACTAGACATAGGAGGCTAAAAGGGAATTTGAAGGTTGGCTGCAGCAAGATCTAAGGTGAGCAGTTATGTTAACTCTAAGACAATTAGGCTGAGACTCATTCTCATCTTCCTAATTCCACTAGAAATCAGTGGAATTTCTCTTGAACTGCCTGATAGCTACAACAGGTTCTTMATTCTGAGCTGCTGTGGGGTTTTAGAAGTGCACCCTGACATCCATCAAGCTGCACCCCACTCAGCACTTCTCTCTTGCAGTGCCTGAACTGCAAATTATTATTAATTATGCYCCCAGATTGAACAGAATTGGGCTGAACAGATATTTACTATTTACAAAGTGTGTTAAAGGACTTCTCTGATAAATATTCTGTAGTTTCAAACTCAAGGATTGCAGAAAAATGACATTTTTTTAACACTACCTTGCCATGCTGCCAGTAAAATGAGTCTGTCAGCAAATCAAACTCAACACTGAGCTCCAAAGTAGCTGGGTGCTCCAACACAATAGAAATAGCATTTATTTACACTGATACATAAAACAACCATCCCAGGCTTGTTGGAGGCACTTTAACATCATTTAACAGAGGCACTTTGCAATCCTGGCATTCTGTAATGTGTTAACAGTGCTTAGCAGATTCTTAAAAAGACAAATACGAACTATTAATATTTTATGTGCCAAGATCTTCAGAAGTCTTTGGGGCTATTGATTACTCAAAGCCATTAAGTGCTATTTTGATCTTAAATAGCTGGAGGTATCTGCARAGAGATTGAAGCTAAGTGGTAATGGCTATTTTGAGAACAAACAGCTTTTTTGGCACTATCATTACTGATAATGAAGTTTTCCCTTTAGAAGCCACTAATCAGTAAACAATAGCTGTTAGGCCAGTTTTGGCCAAAAGGATATTTTATCCTATTTTTTTTTTTTTCTTGATTCAAACATTTTTGAGTTCAGCTCTTAGCAGACGCACAGACCAAAAGATGACCATAAAATTGATGGCATGAGTTTTCTAACTTGTGGCATTTCTGCTTACACTCCCAGAAATGGCTGAAGATAAGACTTTAGGTTTGCTTTCAACAGCAAAAACAAACCACACCACAACTGGGATGAAGAAAGAGGCAGTGGCTCACTTAACTGTATTTTGTCTACCAATTCTTCAACATTTACTTCTAAAAACAAAAACTATGAACACCTTTCCACCTAGTGAAAAAAGAATCATCATCTAAAAAAACAAACCAAAACCAGRCAGAAAATTGCTTGCTCCCAATTGCTGATTCTGCTACAACTGGATTTGTTTTATGCAATACAGTGAATTGATGTAGTGAGTAGTATGGATCTCAGTAAGATCAGCATTTAAAAGATACAAAAACAGGTCACTTCAAATTCACAGTGAATTTATCAGGGTAAAGCAAGAAAAAGCAGTGAAAGAAAAAGAGAAAGGAAATAGAGAGTAAYTTCTTGTTCAGGATTGCTGTTTTGCTTGACACACAGGAAGCAGGGAAATGCTATTTATGACACCAACAGGAAAGAATAACTTTTGAAGCCAGGTAGTTGTGCTCATTTCATTCCTGTTAATACAATGGACATAAATTTGAGGTATTTAATGATTCACTAAATCCCCCAAAAGGAGGCAGCCCACTGCTCCCAGCAGCACTGCTTCCCCAGAGCTTGTGCCAAGCTGCTCAGAGAGCAGCAAACTCAAGTGCTTTATAAATATTTCTGCAGGACTGTAAATACCCAGCTCAGYGGGGAATACCTGTGTACACACAGGAAATACCAAAGCTAATGCAACATAAATAGGAGGAAAATTACAAAAACTGACAGAAATTAACCCAAAACCTARCATTCTACTCTTGTGACTACATAAAAATCACACTTCAATCTACTACTTCTACCCTTGCTTTTCCAAAGCAAACAAACAAACAAAAAATCCATCTCGAATTATATACAATGTGTGAAGTCAATGATATTAATTCCCTAATTASATATTCTTTTCCCATTACCCAAAAAAATTGGTGTTTGATGCCATGGAAGTGTGCACAACACGTTATTAATCACTGTCAACAATGTGAAAGGTTGCAAAGATAACTGCTCATCATTAGAGAATCTGGGCACGTGGCCAAAAAAGAAAAAAAAACCCACACAGATATTGAGTTATCATCAATGGTTATGAACAGTTCTTGGCTTCCAAAGTTCAGCACTCAAACATCTGACAGGGATGAGCCTCACAAAGGSCTGGATTTCAGAAGGGCTGAATTGCAGGATGCTCTCTGTGAGCACAAATGCTGCCTGAAAAACGTGCCTGGACYGTAGACACACCACAAGTTCAGATTTTGGAGCCTAAAACTCCATTCTGAGCCTTTTGCACAGTCACATCTTCCCCTCAGACACTGAGCCTATTAAACAGTCACCACACTGTTTTATGGTATCTTTGGCATTATCTGCAAAGGAGACAACACTGCATTACAAATAAAAACAAACAGTCTTCATCCAGCCATTAAACACAAATCAAGACTGGATGCTTTCATTATTTAGAGGCTGTAAAAAAAACTCTAAATTGAAATCCACTTTCTGGTTTAGTAGAAATGGATATAGGAGTGGAAAATAACTCATAACATAAAAAGCACTCTAGATTTCTAATCTTAATTGGCAACAAAAGATCATCATTCAAGTTCATCACAGCAAATGACCTGCAATAGGATCATTTCAGCATTCTTCTTTCAGAAGAAAATCAAGTCATTCCAAACTCCCAGCTCAATTTGGCCAGGATAACTGGACTAAAAACACRTGCAAGCTTTAACAAAACAATTGAGGTCCAGTTAATGCTCATATCACAAAAAAAATTTAACTACAGTCTAACTTTGCTTATTGTAAGCCTTGCAATTCTGTGATCTCTCCAATTTCTAACCACTACCATTCTTACTGYGTTCACAGGATTTACTTCAACACTTTGAGTATCACAGTACTAAATTGATGACATTTTAAAAATGCATTACCTTGTTTGACACCATACAGCAAACATCAATGAAGAAAACAAGGCATCTGAATTAGGAGACTTTAGAGAGAGAGAGAGGGAGTGAAATAGCACAGGCAATTCCATCTGCCTCGTTACATTTTTGGAGAAGTCATAGCTGATGTATGTTGTTTATCCAAAACAAATCCTCCAAGTTACTGAGGAGCTGATAGTCACTGCTGTCATCACAATGAGGARCTGAAAGACTTTAGAAAATAAACTGCAGGCTAAATGCTAGCAGCACATGGAGCTCTCATTTCCCACCTCTMAGTGAGGTTTTTCATAACAAGCCTACCTTGCCTACAATTTCTCAACTGTTATCAGATCTCAGAACACACTCTTTTACTCTTTTGCCCCTCAGCTCCCTTGAATACAGCTCCTTTTTTAGTGCAGAATACTTGAAAAATAGCTACACAAGCCTGAGTACATATTTATTACCATCAATGTGTGATGGCCTCAAGAGACTTCCACGCATCATCATCTGTTAGCAAGAAAAGGAATCACAGTCTTCAATACCAGGCTATTTTTTCCCCTAATGCTGCAAGGACAAGCTCATTTGTAAGCCAGATCATTTCTTTCTAAAGGATGAATGACAGTCTTCTGTAAAGAAGGGATTTTTATAGTTCTACCACAGAAAGGGAAAGATTTTTTTTTATTCTACCACAAAAAAATCATGTCCATCGTCTCACCAACTTTTATTTCCATGGGAATATTGCAGGAGTCTCTCAGTCCCCCAGAAATGAATCTGGCTCCCATCAGAAGCTGCAGCAGACTCCTGAGCAGCTGGAGGAAGGTGGAGGTATCTACACTGGCTCCATGTCCCCAAAATGCTGTGACCACGGGTCACTGTCACATCCTCCCCTCTGGGTCACACTGCATTGCCAGACAAAGAGCACAAACACAGAGTGCACTGAMTGGCAAAAGGGTTTGTGCAACAAAAAGCAAGAAACTCAGATTATTACCCCTTCAAGTCTTCCTCTGCAAAGGGAAATTAGGATTTGATGTAGAAAACAATAATAAGGTACTGCATGACAAAGGGAATTTACTCTCCCAGCTCAATTCCCTTAGTCCAGCAGTCACCTGCCAGTTATTTCAGAGTTAGACCAATGTGACCTTGAACAATTTTAGAAGAAAATACCTGTTTTCATCTGTAATACACCTATTTCACTGCCAGGTTCTGTTACATTTTAAGTATTCCCCTTAACAATCCTTTGAAAGTAACACATGAGGCAYGAATGCAAACACAGACATATGATGCTTTTCAAGCAGGAACACCTCAGAAATACACATCTGTCACACTAACCAAGAATTCCTTCATCTGCACCAGTAAATATGCATAAAGTTGTCTGTTTTACTGGATCTACACCTTAACAGAGAAATCTAATTTGTTTGTTAAAGAATAAACTAGAGCTTGGCTGCTACTGGAAGATGTCACCAATATTTCTTTCTGAAAGTTATGAATTGCTGCAGTGTGCAAGCATAAATAAATCCACACCACATCTGTCAAACTCGACTATACTCAACCAGAAAAAGCCCTAACACTGAGTGCCTAAAAATAAACACTGACAAATGCATGTCTGTCTCTCCCTAATGCCTCCCTCTCTGGATGATCCTCGAGTCTGGAAGACTCCAAGCTTTGCAACACGCCCTAAAATTAGTAAAGGAGTCTGAATTATCACAGAGTATTTCCTGTACACTCCTTCCTCCTTTTCCCCCATTCCCTTTCCTACCACTCCCTTCAGCAGGAATATCACAATAGATTGCAGACACCTCAGGGATAKCAAATTTGCTTCCAGGCACAGACATCACGAGAGGCAATGTCTGGCTGTCCAATTTGAATTTCCCAGCTATTTAGGTTTTTGAAGCTTTTTCTACCATGGCCCACACATTATTCCAAGTGACAATTACTTCAAAGCCAGAGGGCAGCCATTTGCATAATAATGAACATTTTCCTAAGGAGGTGTGCAGGAAACTGCACGCTAATGAGTGGGAATGTGCATTATCTGGAAGTCACACTTGCTTTATAAAAACAATTAAAAACACAACCTCTGGTGTTTACCTTCTTGTMCCATTTATGCAGCAGACAGAGACACCTGTCCTGTTAAATGCACAGGACACCGAAGTGATTTTTGCAACCCTGAGTCCTCTGGCACCCAGTGATTTCCACTGGGCTTTTCCCATGTGTRAGAGCTGGGAAGAAGTGGGCTGGCTCCTGCAGCACTGCATCAGGTGAAATGCATCCTAGGGCACACAGAGCATGGGTTTGCCACATCTTAATCACAGCAAGAATGAGGGAAATACAGCAACTTCTGCTAAACCACTGTAAAAAGGGGGATGAGAGACAAAGTGCAGCTGCAGAAGCATTTCCAGGAATACTCTGGTATTAGGGCTGAATTTTTTTTACACTCTAACTAGTAACAAGAACTTCTTTACTGAGCAGAAACTTCTCCTCAGCATCCTACAACCCTTTTTAATATCAGAAATCAACTTTATTTTGAAACAAGTGTTCTCATACTCCAAAGAACACACCCTATACTACATCAGCACTTACCTGTATTTACTGCTTGAGCCTCTTGGTTTCATTACCTTTGAAATTAGATTGATGAAGCCATTAGGAYCTCAGCTATAAAATGCTTATTTATACCACAGGATGTGGAAAACTGGAGTAAGAGGCTCCCTAATGCATTGAGCCACAGCATCATGGGCAGCTTGCWCTCTTTAGCCCACACTCACAAGTGCCCCAGACAAAGCACCCCAAAGCCAAGGAGAAGAGACAGAATGTACAATCCACCCCAAACTGGAGATTTTCCACAGAATCCTGATGCCTGGCTAAAATCTGAAATATCCCAGCTAATTCATGACCATTAATACTCATACTCATCCAAGATAAGAACAAGAATCATACACAATGCCTCAGGGTTTGAAAGCCTGCTGTCAGCAGCAGCAGCTGGAAGAAGGGCTGGATTTCTTCCTTACACACAAGACATCATACTGCTGGCTTTCTGTCCAGCTATTGATCAGTGCCACTGGCACTTGAGCACACCACACTCTGTTGGAGGATTTGAATGAGCAGATCACACCAGTTTAGTCTTAGTCTACCATCAGCAGGAACATCCAGTTTAAAGCTACATGCTGTGTAGATACACACAAATGCCAGCAGGGAAGTTCTTCCAGGCATGAGCAGAGTCAGGGGTGCCATATAAAGTTCTCATCAGCACTGATCCTCACTCCTTTAAGATTGAAAATCACCAACTCTTCCATGTTTTTCAAGAAAGTTTCAGAAATAATTTCTGCCTGATTTTGTTTCCATCAACAATGGCTTCTGCACTCATCTGCTGTGTAATCTGTCTACCATGCAAGCATTTTCAGAGCTATSCTTGCCAGGATTTTGGAATAAACCCTCAAGAATAATTGCTCTGCTYTTTGTTTGTGTGGGGTAAGGCAGATATGCCCCCAAGAATATTGGTTTTGGTTAAGCTGGAGATCTTTGGGCATCTTTCTCAAAGAGTGCCATCAGCAAATTTGCAAAAGGTGTTACAGCTGTTTTCCACAAAGATTCCCAGAGTCCTATCCTTGCAGTGTAATGCTTCAGTGATGTTTCCCATCACTACAGAGCCACAGCACAAGCAGCAGCTGTTTATTCATCCCATCAGCCACTTGGTTTCATCTCTTGATCAACTTCATTCCTCTCCAAGAGGCTTTAAACCACAGCTCATGTGCAAAGCCATGATTGTCCTCCAACTGTTTGCACATGGGTGTTTGTTCCCCACCCTTGGAACTCCAGCTGAAACTCCTCAGCCAAGTTGTTACTGAGCTAACAAACTTCACTTGGTATGGGGAAGAGAAAAGCATCAGCACCTGTGCCACATTCAGCTCTCTCACTTTACAAATCAGAGGGAAAGCTCAAACACGTGGGCAAACCTCAAGGAATCACACAGGAGCTTTTTTCATTGTACAGTWACAGGGAAAGGTCAGGGCAAAGAGATGGAAGACTGACACAATTACACCAGTCAGTTCTAGTGGAGACCATGGCACAGAGTCCTCAGGCACACCAAGTTCAACACTTGCACTCTGATCCTTGGTTGGCATCACCACAGATCCTCTGTATCACATCCTAACATAAAACTTAGGCAAGATGGAGAAAAATCACCCTTGAATCTTAAAATTTGCAAATTCCTTTAACTAGACAAAGACTACCAGAGACATCAGCTGAATAAGCCAAGTTCTTTGTTTATAGTCTAAAAATATTTTTGACAATATGGAAAGTCCTTCATGACCAGGATCTGACTGGGAGAGGGCTGGCAATGCCAAACCACACTCCTCACACTTTGATGGCTCTCTCATCAAAACCATTGTAGAAATAACYTCCAGATAAAATAAAAGAACAAAAYACCCTGTAGCAAGCATTAAGGTGAAAATCTGCATCATTAAAACAAACACAGCCACCTGTTCTTTGAGCCAGTTTCTCAGTGAAGAGCAGTTTAAAATTGTCACAGACAACACATCGACAAAAAGAGCTACAGAAGCATCTCAAAGAGCAGCAAACTTGTGACCTTAAAGCAGAAGCCAARCCCTGGACACACCACCAAGATACATCCATATAAATAAATCTCACTACAGAAACTCCCAAATCTGATTCTGTGATTATAAAAYTTAAAGTAAATTTATTAACCATCTTAATTTACTGTAATAAAAACAAAATCCAGTCAGGAACTACAATTCTCCAGRGATTGTTATGTACACAGAAGGTTTTAAATCTCTGAAAAATGAAGGGGAAGCTGACATTTTCTCAGTTCCCCTGCTCAGTGGATTTTTATTGCACRCATATTTCCATAAAAACCCAGTTAGTTAAATTATCAAAACACCACAAACACAGCTTGCTGTGCAATTTCATAAGCTGTGTCTTGCCTGCAATTTATAAGTGGTTCTACTTGAGTGCTTCCACACTGGCTCAGCATCCAACTGCACGAATGTCTCAGCACAGAATTCTGCCAATAAACACTCAGGCATCGTTCCCCTTGCTTTAAACAACACAAGTCCTCAGCACAAGCAGCCTCACATGTATTGACCTGCTTGTGCTCTTTAAACTGACTTAAAGGTAGCAACAGAGCATCCTCAAGCAAATGGGAAGTGTTATCAATAATGAGGCAGGAAAAACACAAAGCCAGGAGAGAGGAAAAGCATATGGCTGCACTCACAGGGTATCACAGCAAGTGCTCCAAGTAAAACAAGTTAAGAGAGGAAGATGCCCCCTTGCAAACAGTGTTAGTCTGCTTGTAACACTGTAAAACTGCAGCTCACACGTTCAAAATTAAAATTATAAAAAAAAAAAAGGGAAAAAAAAAAGCTGAGGATGTTTACTATCAAGTAGCAAAAAGGGGAAAAAACTACTAATAGACCACCACCAGTTTGGCTTTCCAAAGTCCAGAGCCAGACACACTCTGCCTCTGTGGCAGCATGCCCAGGGAGCTTGAACTGATATTTCAAAGTCCAGGGTAACAATTTTTTTGCAGTTAGAACCAAAAATGCTCACAAATTCCARTACCAAAGCAAGCAGCCATCTATAAACCTGTGAGGTGCAGCACACCATGTGCTCTCAACAAACACAATCCTTCTTAAAACAAACCAGCCCAGTCCCCCAGGTAAGTGCAAATAAATCTCTAAATAATTTAAACCACAAGTTAAGCAGAGACAAGTGTTTATTAAACAACAGAGCACATCTAAGCATAAAATGCACATTTACAGAGATSCTTCCAAAGTCAGAATGCATTTCACAATTACATTTTATTCATCATTCAAAGAGGGTTCAGCCAGGCAGAGCAGAAGACACTTCTGTCACTACTGAACATACACATTTCTTAAGGATGTCCCACTAACTTAGAGCTGTGGACCTGAATGAAAAGTCAGGGAGAAGGGGGAACGAAGGATGGAAATCAACAGCAGAAATATTTCATTTCGCCCATCAGCAGAAAACGCATTTTACCACAACATAAGGCAGCACTAAATTTTCCATGACACAGCACATGAAAATGTACCCAACTAGATCATTTTAGCAGCAGTTTTTACCTCAAGCCTCTTCTTCAAGAAAAAAACAAGCAGCAAATGGCAGAGGAGGTACAACTGACACCAAAGAAAGCTTCAAGCAACAGCAACTTGTTATCTAAAAGTCTCTCCTACCTTTTCTGTGCAGCTCCACACAGCTCTGGCTCTTTCTCTCCTYCTTCTCTCTTATTTCTGCAGTTCTGGATAGTTTTTGTCCCTAGCACAGCCACCTAACACTGTCTGTCCCTCACACAAACTCCTGTCCTTCCCTCCTCACAGCAGAGCAGCCTCCAACTGACTCCCACCACCTATAACTGACTCTTATCACCCACAGGTGTGAGGGCAAGGCTGTGCCCACTCTTTGGTAATTAACACAGCTGTGAGGGCAAGGCTGTGCCCACTCTTTGGTAATTAACACAGCTGTGCCCACTCTTTGGTAATTAACACAGCTGTGAGGACAAGGCTATGCCCACTCTTTGGTAATTAACACAGCTGTGAGGGCAAGGCTATGCCCACTCTTTGGTAATTAACACAGCTGTGAGGGCAAGGCTGTGCCCACTCTTTGGTAATTAACACAGCTGCAACCCATCAGGGGCAAGATTGCCTCCAGCACCATCCCCACCGGTCCTGCCACAAGCAAACACCTGAATTCAACTGCTCATCCATTTTACACACGCAAACTTCACAGACAAAAAGTCTGCAGCATCACCTGTCTGACTCTTGTATTTCAAGACTCTGCAGCCAAGGTCATATCCTGGCATAAARCCTGCTCACTATTCACATTAATATTCATGTTGGTAATCCTGCTCCCTTCAGATGGGCAGCTTGCAGGGTGGTTAAACCTGATCAAATTCTTCACTTGTGCATTAACAGTTACAAGGAATTTGGCTGTGTAATTCCCACCAGAGCCAGCTTAAGATACAGAGATGGCTGCAGTGCTATCCCARAGATTAATATGAGTCCTCTTAAAGCCAGCCTGGGAAGCTGTGATGAGTGAGAAGAACCTGCTTTGGCTGATTTCAGCARAGTCAGAGGCAGCCCAGTTTGGAATTCTTGAAGAGCAGCCAATGCATAAAAAGCAAAACCCCATCCCTCTGTGACACAAGCACGAATACTAAATCTTGTCTTGCTTTAATCAATACAGCTACTAAGCTGATACTTTAAAATACACTTTAAAAACCAAGCAAACAGGAAGCTAAGCTTTGTTCCTCCACCACAAATGCAGACATAGCATTCTGTATTTTACCTGGGAAAGACAAGCCAGATCCATCACTGAGGGCTGAACAAGCACAGACTGATTTCTTACTGCTTCACAAACACTGAACAATGGTTGACTTTGTGTCCATAAAATATATGGTGATAAAAAGGATAATGCACTCACCTGATTCAAAATGAGCTTGGTYTTATTTCTTCCAGCACAAGCCTCATTTCCAATAACAAAAAATGTCTATTGATGATTCATTTTAATGGCCTTTGATCACACATACACTTTWCCCTAGCAGAAATCTAAGAATTTTAAGCTTAGAAACACTAAAGTTTACATTGCTATTCAACTCCWTAATAACATCAACTGAGTTGCATCAACATTATTGTTATTATTATTATTATTCCAAACTGATTTTTCCCAGTAAGCATAAGTCCAAGCAAAGCTCTCATCAGCAAGCTTTCCCTGCAAAATTCTATAGGAAATGAAATGCAATCCTCTATTAAGACTTGTTTTGCAAACAGGAGTGAGRGAGATCACCCAAGCACGCAGAGTCATTAAAATGGATCTTACATATATCATTATAAATTTAATAATCTCCATGACGGCTAGGAGTTCAAGTTAAAATGAATGTCAGCAAAGCATGACCAATTGATGTTATCCCAGCTGCCACTGAGCCCCACTTGGGGTTATATTATACATTCAGAGGCCCCCATGCTGCATGTGCACCAAACAGGCAGAGCCAGGAGCAGATGGGAGATGTAGGCTCCCATCCCCATCAGCAAGGAGACACAGACATAATTGCATATTAATCCTGGTGCATCCAAACAATTACAGCATGCTCTGGGCTCACAGGTCACAAATGTTTTTCCCATCACACCCCACATGCAGTATATAATGTTGGGACACTTAAGGAGGGGGGRAAAAAAARAGTGTTCTAGCAGCCTCCAGAAATTAAGTCAATAGAAGGATTTTGTTTCAACCCTTATTGATTTACTTCAGTCCCAAAATGCTTCCTTGAAAAAAAACTAGAAGGAAGACCTTGGCAGCCTGTCAGTTAATAGATCATGCTTGSTGCAATTAAGATACATTCAGGAGTTTTTATTTTGTTCCCCAAATAGATGTTCCCCAAATGCCATTTCTCCTCCAAGCAAGCAGCTGCATTTTATCCAGTTCCTGAAAGTTTTCCAGGCTGCTTGGATTTCTAATGGGGTGACAGGAAAACCACTTTTATTCTTCAGCAGACCTGATGAAACTGTGACACAAAGCTCCCTCTCCCTGAGATCAGACAGTGCTGCTGAACAGTGAAACAAAAGCTGACGCTCCATTTTTTTTTTTTTCTAACTCAAGTTTTCAACTGAAATAAAAATCATGCAGGGGAAGGAAAGGAGCTCTCCAYACAGAGCTGAACACAGCGTTTTCTATCCCCCATCAGCTCTGCATGGAGGACARCATCAATGATTCATGCAGCAGAAACATGGCAGGTTTTAGTTTGCTTGACTGGTGCCAACAAAACAACTCTGGAGTCCCAGTTGTTCACAGGCTCCAGTTTTGTGTGAGACARGGACTTCACTTGGGTCAGTTCAGTGCACAAACCCACGAGGATGGGATGACACAACTCCACCTTGACACACAGAGCTGCCATCAAGCAAAAAGTAAGTGTCAACAGCTGACATTAGGCAAGTTCCACTGGACATTTAGATTCAAGCCAAAATTACACCTGGCAACTGCAGCAGAATGCAAACAGTACCACCAGGACAACRAGGACACTCACAAGTGTACAACATTCTCAGCAAATTAAAACACCAAACAGCAAGGAAGCATTTCTCTAACCACTCCACTAATGRTATCAACAGGGGAAAGAAGCTAAACTTACAATAAATCAATAATCTGACCAGACTCAGTAAGAGCCAGCATACTTCACTTGCACTGCATGTCTCYTCATCAACAAACAGCCAGAATTCTAGAGATTTCCCCCTTTTTTCACTCATATCACAATTTCCCCTTCCCTCAGCTCTTTGCTCCATACATTGGAAGAAGCCTGAAGAGAAACACAAACATTTTCTAAAACATATAATCAGGAGAAGAGATCTACAGCTGGCTGAGCATAGAGAGCAGCAAGTGCAAGTGATAAAAGCATTCTGTGGAGCTCTTCTGCCACTTGCATCTCCCTCAGTAATTTAAGCWGAAAGTGTTCCCACCTTTTGTCACTTACCCTTTTTTGATCTTCCAGTCCATGTGTCACAGTCTTTCTTTTCTGGTGTTGGCTGGATTCAGAGCCAGGTTCCATTTCCCTGCTACAAAGACTCTTCCAGCCTCTTCAAGCTTTCACTAAAAATCCATAGTATAAACAACAAAAATCTAAAAATAGTTTAAAAAAAAGGCGAGATAATTCCTTCAAACCTCGTCCATTGTCTTTTATCATCCTCCTAAATTCCTGTTTGCCATCACTGCTCATTATCTTCACAAGCAGCCATTCTGTGAGCCTCTGTATCCTATAGCAGCTCCGATGAAGGTTTCCTGGTATGTGCTTTACAGAAGGGTGACAGAGCCCAATCCAAACCCAGTAGTTTGTGCCACATTATTGCTCCATCAGCAGCCTTTTCAGTGCATTCCTGGCACAGATAATTTATATGTCAATAAAGGTGTAAATGTGCATTTAATCCACTGTGTTGATATTATCAGCATCCCTCTCGTGGGCCACCTTCCTCCCATAAATCAATGTAAACACTTGGCAGTGATAATTGCCTTTTGCAAATCTAGCAGGTGTTAATTACGTAAAATCATCCATGCACACTTGTCATCTTCTTCTGTGTATTCAAACAAATACCTAGAAGAGGGGAAAAAAAAAAAAACAAAACTGTTTTTACCAGCTTGAAAGAAAACACAGCTACTGATGTTCTGTGCCCACCACCAGGAGCCGCAAGTCAGAACTGATACAATAATTACATGTTTTGAACATGCTACACTCCTCATCCAAGCTCCTCGAAATGCTTTGATGCCTGTTTAGAGTGCTACCTTGCCTTTGGGGCTTCTTGCATAAAACCAGCCCAGAATGACAATATTTTATATCAGAGCTGAACCTACTGCAACAACACTGACTGAAGCCTGCAAGGATCMACTCCAAACTCAGCTTTCCAGGGTTCAGAGTCCCAGATCTAAAGCCAAATCCATTATTCTTCTGAGGTCTCCCACCCAGGGACCTTTCTCCACAGTCTGTGAAGTTACTGAGTGCCACCTCCCAAAATCCTGAGCATGAACAAACAGGTTCTRTTATTACCTGGGAAAGAAAGCAGAGCAGCACCTGAAATCTCAGCTTGGCAGGTCAACCTGCTTAAAACGCTGTTCTCTTTGTACTGAGAAGTTTACTACAAGAGACAAAGAGTCTCCTGAGTTAATTTGTAAGGTGGGATCAATATCAGCAGGCTTCAATATGCAGGCACCAGGAAAAACACATTTACTACACTGAATTCCACACTAAAAAGACTAAACATTAAATCAATTTCAGCCACCTCAGCTGAGCACATATTTAGCTGCATGTTGTTACAAGCCTGGTAAGCACCAAAAAAAAATCCAAACCTGTGTCCTGTGTAACAAAGGAACTGATAAATAAGARCATCATCAGACACCCTCCCACCACTGAAGGGTAAACAGCATAAAAACCAGATTTCTCACAGCACAGTGGAAGTGCTTGTTCTGCATGCTGAGGTCCCTTGTTATGCCAAGGCATAAATCTTGACAAGACAACAGGTAGAAATRCTGCTTTTGCCTATCACTTCAAATGCTCTCTCACCATGAAGCASTAGGTCATTAAGCCAGTTCTCTTTCTTCTAAAGAGCACAGGAAAGAATACAGCTGATTGCAGCAGTGCTTTGCCATTTGAAAGTAATCTAAAAGCACATCTAASCCGTTCTGCAGAGAAACAGGAGGCTTCCCGTTTCATTCTGAACCAGAATCCCCTCCTGATCTGTGGTCTCAAAGCTGCCAATAGCCACAGAAATCAGACAGGTACCTTGAAGGCAATACATGGCCTCTGACCTTAGCAACAAATAGCACAAGGGAAAAAAAAAATCCCCAAATTTTATAAATATCCTTAAGTCCCACCGAGGAAAACTTTTTCCCTCCAGTGATTTCAGTGTGATGTGACACATGAGACTGCATCAGTCACATCGTGTAATGCCATGCTGGAATAGCATGACATAACCAGTGCAACTAAGGACAACATGAAAGGTCCCCTCAACTAGGGGAAAAAAACAGGAGAAGAAGAAAAAGTGCAGTCTCTGAAAGTTCCTGTGCATTCAGTGTTCCAGCTTTAACCACCATGGAAGCAGCCTCTCTGGGGAAACATGTGAGGATCTATCAGGATGTAGAATTTGGTACATACCTGCAACCTAAGACTGTGTGCTATGGGTATTTAGTGYCACTGCCCAAGCTTCATACAGTAAAAAAAAAAATATATTAACAGGAGGGGAAAAATGCATCCTGAAGCTTAAAGAACCATTTCAAGCCAGCCACAAACCATTTTTTAATATCTAGACCAGGCTTCATTCTTACTATCTCCAGTAAAAATAAGTTTCACTTTTTWATCTCCGTACATACCTGACTGTGGAGATGGATTAACAAATTTGATTTAACTCTGATTAATTGCCATTAAACACAAAACAAACTTCAAGAAGAAAAAAGTGGTAGGGTTTGTTGGGGAAATCAACACACAKCCATTGAAAGCGACATTGAAAGCGACACTGAGACGTAGAAACCGACATTGAAACCAACGCAAAATCTGTGTTATCCCATTCTCCCATCACAGCAACATCCAAAACCCACAGCGGAGCTCCAGACCCAGCTGGGCTACGACTGAACATCCTCCCTGAACAGCTATGAGAGCTCAGAGCCCACACCTGACCGCGGTCTGAACACATGAACAGCCTCAATGAACCACAAGTGACTCGATATTCTTACATTTCAGCCATAAGGGCTCCACCTGCACATGCCCAACCAGGGTCCATCCTCCCCGCGCGGTSCCGAGCAGGTCCCCACCTGCACAGRAAKRAAACACCTCGCAGGGTACAAATAAAACACCTCGCAGGGTACAAATAAAACACYTCGCAGGGTACCCRGCTCCTCAAGGACGCCGCCTGGCCGCCGATCTTCCATTCAAAGTAACGCAAATTACCACAACTTTCGGGGCTTTTCTCATTAAAAC